>CAMOHE010042998.1:123440-144696 GCA_946598075.1 Artocarpus hirsutus
GGACTAAAGTTTTGAAATCAAAGGCTAGAAAAAAAGAAGAAGAAGAAGCAGAAGCAGTAAAATGAAAATTGATTCTGCTTTTAAGAAAGTGATGAAAGCGACAGCTTAGACATTCCATCCAAAAAATGGCATAGGACAAAATAGCATAATAAACATTATACTATGGTTTCCATTGCCATATTTCAAAATTCCCAACATCCCAAATTTCAAATTTTGGCCGACAGCAATGGCCGGAAAGTGCAATCACTTCCTTTCCTCTTCAAAATCTAGACCTCTTCTTACAGACCCACTTGTGTCCCCACACAACAGGGCCATTAACTCACTCCCCCAAAATGTAAAATACCATTATATGTTGGATTTTACATACCTCATTACGCTTTTCCCTTTCCTCTTCTTCTCTCCTGAAGTCTCATTCTCTTCCCATGGGTAATGCAATATCTGTAGAGTAGATCCCAACAAGAACTTCACTTTTATCCTTTTTTATTTTACTCTTCTTTTTAATGGTTTTTGCTTCACTCATCAGAACAGACCAAAGCAGCACTCTCTAATGGCTTTCTCTTCCTCTCTCCTTCGCTTCTTCTCTCTTGTTTTCTCCTTAGCTTTAGCTTCTTCTTCTGATAATGGTAAAAAGACTTTCATAGTTCAAGTCCAAAGAGAAGCCAAGCCTTCCATTTTCTCAACCCACAAAAACTGGTACGAGTCCTCTCTCTCCTCGATCTCTTCTTCACCCAACGAAACGACGACGTTGGATACGTCCATTATCCACACGTACGACACCGTCTTCAATGGCTTCTCCGCCAAGCTCACGTCTTTCGAGGCCGAGAAGCTCCGATCCCTCCCCCACGTCCTCGCTGTCATACCGGAACAGGTGCGGCGAGTGCACACCACGCGTTCGCCGGAGTTTCTTGGCCTGAAGACGACCGACAGCGCGGGGCTCCTTAAAGAGTCCGACTTTGGCTCCGACCTCGTCATCGGAGTCATCGACACCGGAATCTGGCCCGAGAGGCAGAGCTTCAACGACCGCGATCTTGACCCGGTGCCTTCCAAGTGGAAGGGCCAATGCGTCGCCGGGAAGGACTTTCCGGCCACTTCCTGCAACCGCAAGCTCATCGGCGCTAGGTTCTTCTGCGAGGGATACGAGTCCACAAACGGTAAGATGAACGAGACCACGGAGTATCGCTCCCCGAGAGACTCCGACGGCCACGGCACCCACACCGCCTCCATTGCCGCCGGCCGTTACGTCTTCCCCGCCTCCACCCTTGGGTACGCTCGCGGCGTCGCCGCCGGTATGGCCCCCAAGGCACGCCTCGCCTCCTACAAGACCTGCTGGAACGGCGGCTGCTACGACTCCGACATCCTCGCAGCCTTCGACGCTGCCGTAGCCGACGGCGTCGACGTCATTTCCCTCAGCGTCGGAGGCGTCGTCGTCCCGTACTACCTCGATTCCATCGCCATTGGCGCATTTGGAGCCTCCGACAACGGTGTCTTCGTCTCTGCTTCTGCTGGAAATGGAGGCCCCGGTGGCCTCACCGTCACCAATGTCGCTCCCTGGGTCACCACCGTCGGTGCCGGCTCCATAGACAGGGACTTCCCTGCCGACGTTAAGCTTGGAAATGGAAGAACAATCCCTGGAGTGAGCGTCTACGCCGGGCCGGGTCTAACTCCGGCTCGGATGTACCCTCTGATATATGCTGGCAACGAAGGAAGCGATGGTTATTCGTCGTCTTTGTGCTTGGAGGGCTCTTTGGATCCCAATTCAGTGAAGGGTAAGATCGTGCTTTGTGACAGAGGGATCAATTCAAGAGCTGCGAAAGGCGAAGTGGTGAAGAAAGCAGGGGGAGTCGGGATGATACTTGCTAACGGAGTGTTCGACGGCGAAGGACTAGTCGCCGACTGCCATGTATTGCCCGCCACGGCAGTTGGCGCCTCGTCCGGCGACGAGATAAGAAAATACATAACTTCAGCGTCGAAATCGCGGTCCCCGCCCACGGCGACAATCCTGTTCAAGGGGACTAAGCTCGGGATAAGGCCTGCCCCTGTGGTGGCGTCGTTTTCGGCCCGCGGGCCAAACCCGGAGTCTCCGGAGATTCTCAAGCCCGACGTGATCGCCCCCGGGCTGAACATCCTCGCGGCATGGCCCGATCGTGTAGGACCGTCAGGAATTCCGTCGGATAAGCGAAGGACGGAGTTCAACATACTCTCTGGGACATCGATGGCGTGCCCGCACGTGTCCGGTTTGGCGGCGTTGCTGAAGGCGGCGCACCCGGAGTGGAGCCCGGCCGCCATAAGGTCAGCTCTCATGACGACTGCCTACACTGTAGACAACAGGGGTGGGACAATGCTGGATGAATCCACAGGGAATAGCTCAACGGTGATGGATTTTGGAGCTGGTCATGTTCATCCGGAGAAAGCAATGGACCCCGGATTGGTCTACGACATTTCTTCTTATGACTACATTGATTTCTTGTGCAATTCCAACTACACCACCAAGAACATCCGAGTGATAACCCGCAAATCCGCCGACTGCAGAGGCGCGAAGAAGGCTGGACACGCCGGGAATCTCAATTATCCGTCGCTGTCCACGGTGTTCCAGCAATACGGCAGGCACAAGATGTCTACACATTTCATCAGGACAGTGACCAATGTCGGCGACCCGAATTCGGTTTATCAAGTTACTATCACTCCGCCGAGCGGGACGGTGGTGACGGTGAAGCCAGAGAAGCTGGCATTTAGGAGGGTTGGACAGAGGCTGAGCTTCCTTGTAAGGGTTGAAGCCACAGCAGTGAAGTTGTCCCCTGGAAACTCAAATGTGAAGAGTGGTTCAATAGTTTGGTCAGATGGGAAGCATAAAGTCACAAGTCCCTTGGTTGTGACCATGCAACAACCCCTCTAGTTGCTTTGTTATGTGGTTTAGGAATTTTGAGTCGTCCTTTGTGCTTTTGTTATAGAATCAAATCATAAGGGTAATCTCTCATCAGTCATCACCTCTCTATGTATGTACAATGAGAATGTGTTTTTCTTTCTTTTTTTTTTTTTTTTGTTCTTTTCTTAGCGGTTTTCTATTCCAGAAAACTAGTGGGAAGGGGTTATATGTCCGCATACCTTCATGGTTTGTAAGATTAAGGATGAAGAATGTAGAAAAAAGAAAAAAAAAAAGTGTTGTTTGTATGGAAGAACAGACCAAGGATAACGCAAAGATCTCTAGCTATGTTTGATTGTTTTATACTTTTATTAGACCTTTTAGTCAACATTTGGTAACTTCGTGTGCTTAGAATATGCACGTAAAAGCTAACTGCTTATAAACCAAGACATTGCAATGATGACAATGATCAAGACAAGAATCATGTGGGGGTTTATTACATTACTTTGGGCAAATGGCTTAAGCTTATTAATTGGTTATTTTGGTTTCTAGCGTGTTGGCTGCTTGTCGGGTAGTGTGAGTTTCTTCCCACAAGGGAATTAAAACAGAACTAGTGATTTCTTGGACCAAATATTTTATTCGTATTTAAAAGACGTAGGATTTGAAAAAGATCACGTGAACACTTGTCTAGTTTATATATATGCCAGGTTAGTTAACTAAATTTTTATCCATTTGCCTGCCGTTTCACTCTTTATGCTAAATTCATCTTATTAATACACGTGAAATTCGACAGTACACAAATGTCAGTACTTATTGGACAGTATGCATGTGAAATTTGAAATGTATAGTTATCCTTGCTAAATAGCTGTTAAAATACAATAATGAAAATGAATCTAATAGGGTGTTTGGAACTAGGTTCAACAATTTAGATACGATATGATGATATGATACAAAAATGACACGAAATAAACAAGTTTGAACCGTATGTTTATTAAGGGGGTGTTTGGCAAAGTGGTGGGAACTGCGGTTCCCACCACAAAATCAGTTATGAACAGTAAAAAGCTCTCACATGCTACAGTAACAATAAAAAAAATTTGCTACAGTGTAAAGTCCTCATATGCTATAGTAAAAGTGGTTCTCACCACTGGTTCCCACCACCTTCTAAACACCCTATAATTGTGCCATAAATAGGTTGGCATGAATAACATGAAAATAAACGGGTTGGATTCGTGCTAACACGTTAAACAAGCCTTAACACGTTTAATTAAACGGGCCGTAAACGTGTTGACACGGCACGACACTATCCGCCCATTTATAACACATTTAAACTTAAAAATAAAAATATTTGAAATATTTATAGTAAGTTAGTATTAATTAGATATTGTATTTTTGTTAATTTCTTTATTGTCTTTTTTTTAAATTTTTTTTTAATTTTTAGTTAATTGGGTCAAAAACGTGTCATATACATGTTGTTGTCGTGTCAACGACGTTTAATAATCGTGTTAATCGTGTCGTGCCGTGTTACACGTGCTATAAGCGTGTCGTGTTCGTGTTTACATTCTGGCACATCACTTAATTGTGTCGTATTTGTGTTCGGGCTAAACATGCCGTGCTATAAACATGCTGACACGAACACGGCATAAACACGATTATTGTCACCCCTATTTGAAACACGGGAGGTAGCATGTGAAAGTGTTATCTTGTAGTAACTTTTTGCTTTTATTGTAGTTGTAATAAAATTGAGTTCTGTATTTATATTTTGATTTTTCTGAAGGGACCTAGCTTATACAAATTAAGAAACAAGAAAAGAAAACAAAATCCTAAAATGATGCCAATGCCATTTGAATCTCGGATCAAATATTCTGCAGTCACAATCAATCGTCCCAAGTAAATTTAGGGTGTTCTTTCCGCGTATAAGTTGAGCATAATCAACGCCAGTGATTGAAAGAAAGGGAAGTTTAAATCCGTAAGATGAAAGCAACTTAGCTGGACAAAAAGCTATATTTCTCTAGCTGTAACCAAAATACGAAAAGAAAAAGGCTTGATTCACAATTTTTAAAACTGGTCTTTTATTTGAGTTCTAACATCTCCAACTACCATCTCCTTCTTTAACAATTAGCATCTTCAATACCTGGGTTATGCAGATAGGTTAGATTTCGGATATTAAAATGCCTTGACAGTCTTGCATACGATGTTACCTACTAATCCATGTGTGCTGCCATTAATTTTGATCCACAGGTCGTCCCAACTATCATCTCGAAATCTTAAGGTGTTTGGCAAGTACGGTCAGAATCAAATTTTTTGTTAGAAAATAATATAAAACTTTCACATGTATATGTATAGTGTTTTGAACAAAAAAAATTGATTCTAACTATACTTGTCAAACACGTTGCCAATAAATTAGAACCAGATTTTGAAAAGAATTTTCTCATGGTCATGGTTTGACTAGGGAAGTTCATTTACGTAATAAAGAATTAAATAAAAAAAAAAGTTATAGCTTATTATCGATCACGTTGTTGACTTAAAGCATCAGACTGTTGACACTTGTTTTACACATTTTCTTGCATTCTTGGTCTCTACACGTTTTCAGGTAATTAGACTTATGGTCGTATAATTAAAAATTATTACCGCCTTATTAACTCGTAGAAAGAATTTTCGGGATCTAGAAATATTTTCAATTTTAGTCGAGAATTTTATTGCAATTAACTTCTGTTATAATAGTGAAATTATGAGTGCACAGTAAATTAAATTTTTTTTCCTCTTTTTACTATAAAAAATTTAAACTTGTAACATGATGTTGATACTCATGTTGAAATATAACAAAATTTTTAAAACTTATGTAAACATAAAAAAAATATTATTTGTATGATAATTATTATGTAATTTGGTAATATAAAATGTAAAGTTATCATAAATTGCATGCATTATGTTATTTTTAAACCATGAAGAAAATTTTACCACATTTCCATTCAACTCAAATGTATCATAATATCATTTAACATAATTTGTACTTCTATTGTTTGAAGTTTGTGAGAGATATCGTAACTATAATTGTATAATTAGAATATGGCTCGAACTTATATATATTTTATGCATGGCTTAAAATGATATTATAAATGTAATTAATAAATTATATAGTAAAAAAATATGACATCATTATCTAATTGCTATGTAATTGCAAACTATGACTATTTTAAAAATATTCTACAAATTTTATTAAATTTTAATTTCACTCCAAATTTCATTGTAAATAGCTGATGTGAAGCCCCATACTTCATTTCGCTGGACCCATGGGATGGTTGTTGGGTCTACATTTAAGTCCATGTCTGTTCGATTACCCAAGCAAAATCAGGCTTAAGGCCCTTTTTTATTTTTCTCTAACATGGATTTTCATGCTCAGTTTTAATTCATGCGATCCAGCTAAAGACAGATGAAATACAGATGTGTAAATACCAAGCTTAATTAGTTTAGCAACAAAGTTGGGAAAATTTTACTCGTTTGGAACAGAAATGTATGTAAATTCATTACATTAGGAGGGAGAGTGACGACGGGACCAGAATGGATGGTAACAATCGCATTAGCATTTTTGGGCATTTTGGGCAGTTAGTCTAAAAAGGGTTACATGTGAGAGTTTTACATTGTAGTAATTTTTTGCTTTTTACGGTAACTGTTGAAAGTTTACACTGTAATCAATTAAAATTGGTTAGTTTTAACTAATATTTCAAACACATTTATTTATCTTTTTCCAGGTTCAAGCAATTGCAAATCTCACTAAGCTATTACTGCATCCTTAATTAATGTCCCTTATAAACCCATCTTTAACATCTGTCCCAAAACTCTATCATAATTACCTAATTGTTGGATTAACTTTTTTTTAACAATTTGATCCATAATTAGAAATATTTATGTGTGATGCAATGTAAAATTTAAATATAAACACTCATGTAAAATCAAACCATTCTAAAATTAATACCATAAATAAAACATTTCTACCTACAGGAAAAAATGACAATACTTACCATAAGAGTGGCCTAATTACTTACAAGGGAATGATTATGCAAATAATTACTTGCAGAATTTGTTTATATCTTCAATTTGATGTTTATTGGCCCGGCGGGCCGATTACCTGCCACCTGGGCACTCACAAAGGAGCACGTGGGACGCATCGTCTGGGAGCCACCCTTTTAAGAAAGCCAGCAGCGTCCGGCCTACTAGAACAACAGTTCTCTAGAGACGCGTCATATTCCATCTTGTCTAAACACACTGTTTTTTTTTTTTTTGTAAAGGAAAACACCCCACTTTTAAGATGCCATTTTCTCCCGTTCCTTTTCTCGGCTGCTTCCGGCCCTTCTTTGTCCATCAATCACATGGTCATTGATTAAACTCACCAATATGTGTCCATCCATCAAAACATTATCAGTGGAAGCTATTTATCTATGTGTCCATCCATCAATCCCGTGGGTCATTGATTAAATTCACCAATTGGCCTCCATCCATCAAAAAATTTATCTATGGAAGTGCTTTTTCATCTACTGTTCTTAATTTAGCAAAAAATGAAAATGAAATAAAATGTTTAAGGTTTGTTTATGACTATATGAGCTATGAGACAAATACTATCCTATTATAATTTGTCAACATGAAGATTTTTCAAGTGCGTTCTTCGGAGTTTTTAGGTACACTATAATGTTTTTAAAGTTAGATTTGATTAAAATAAATATGAAAAATATCTAACAGTTTAAAACAAAATCTATCACAATTTTTTTTTTTTTTTGGTTGAAGTTTCAATCTTTGCACAAGCGCTAGATTATGAGCTGATCGATGACTAAAACAATCAATTTTGTTATTCTAGAATATTCAAGGTTCACGCAAATTCTAGAGAGGATTATGAGCGGAAATTCAAGTGTTTTTAATAGTGAAGATAAGAAATAAAAGTAAGCCAGATAGTCAAATTTGTCAAGAACCAAGGTCATTGCAACATCTTGTCGCTTACTCAATCATCAACATGTACATACAGTGCATCTAGAGATGAGGGTGATACTGATAAACTTTTGTGTGATGCCATCTTTTCATGCACCACTTGTAATGTTGACATCGCTCTAGTAAAATGGGCAAAGGGACTCACCTAACCACTTGAAATATGAAATGGACACGGCATGGTTATATAAACGTCAAAAGGAAGATCTATATATATCTCGAGTACTACCATTTGGCCCAATGGATGTATTGCCTCATCAGATAGGTGCTGATAGGGTTCATTTAGGGCCTGCATTTATGTCCTACACGTAGGTCCCACTAGTTTGTTTTCGATAAGTTAGATTAAACAAGGCGATAATAACCTCGTTAGATACATACTATTGAGGTTTACTTACGAAGTTCATATTTATGTCCCACAAGTGGATCCCACCAGTTTGTTTTTAATGAATTGAATTGAACAATATTTTTTATATATATCATTAATGAGTGAGACGAATCAAAATATCTCAAACTTGGATTTTATTACTTTAACCCTAACTATAATATTCTTTCTTTTTTCTTTACCTCTCAATAATGTGTTACTAAATGTCATATTACATTACTATGTCAATAAGACGGAATGTCTCAAGAAAGTAGTCCCAAATATGGAATATGCTTTTATTTAGTCAAATCATTTGTGATGGTTACAACTGTTTTTATTCATAGGTTTAAATTCATACGTTACATAATGTTTTCTAGACATATTATTTGGCCACAATTGCAAGTGTCTAATTAAAAGTAACTTGTTTCAAGTGCTCATTAGTTGAATTAGTCCATACGATAACCACTAATATTTCTGCCCCCATTACTTAATTTAGTCACTCTTTGCTATGGGGCTCCCTTATCCTAAAGGAATATGAAAGAATATTTCTTGGCTTTGTCTTGTTAGAAAATGGTTTATATATTATTTCAAGCAGCTTGCCAATTTGCTACAATTGACTCAAAAAAATAAGGTCAAGTTGCGAGTCCCTATTTACTTTATCATTTGTACGAGTTATAAAATGTCCCAGTTGTTGGTTTTTTTATTTATGCATGCTTTTCAGTTTGGGTGGAGCTTTAAAGAAAAACACAGAACTCTTCAACTCCTTATCTTATTTGTAATCTAAGTGATGCAATTTCTATAGCTACCCAAGTAACCGAATAATTCTTCAGTTTATCCATTGATAAAAAGAAGGGATAATGATAAAAATAAATAAATACCTGAAAATGTTTTGAGAGTTCCATTTATTGCTCATTTCTAAATAAAATTCCATGAAAATTTACAGCTTGTTTGACAAAATCAATTTCAACTAAAGCTTTTAATTACTATTAAGTAAAAATGTACCATAGAGTAAAACTTTCATGTACTACAAAATATTTCTTCAATTATTGCAAACTAATGCAATGAAACAGTTGGTAAAAATGGTTAACACTATCTGAATCATAATTCTTGGCGTAAGGAAAAATGAATAAAGAAACTATGAGAAGATTTTTTAGCCTGTGGACTAGGTCCAGGGTGAAATATTCAAGACTTATCATCAGTTTCATATTGAAAAACATGATATTGTTTTTCAATTTTACTACTTTTATAGAAAAGTTTGAAACATACAACTTTCAATAAATATAAAAACATTATTATTTTAAAGTATTTTAGGTTAGGGTTAGAAAAATATATGTTTTTAAGGGTATTTTACCTATTTTAATTAGGATAAATTGTATGAATCAAAGACAACCAAAAAAAAAAAGTGATTGAACATTAAAAAAAAGGGTATGCCATTTAATTACTGTAGTTTCACTTTCAACCGCCCAAAGACCATTCCCCGATTTCTTGTCTTTCAAGAGGAGACACAACTCGGCTTGGCCGGTGGACCACTTCAAAGTTTTGTTTTTGTTTTTGTTTTTGTTTTTTTTGTTTTTTTTCCAAGTTCGATCGATGCCGTAGAAAGTTAGAAACGACAATGCATAAAGTAAAAAAGAAAAGGAAAATTCTGATGGGGGTAAGCAAAAAGAAAACGTTTTTATTTGAATCCTCATATATATTCGAATTACTAGCTTTAGGCGTGTGTATATTGTTTGTACAAGAGAGAAGAAATATGAAACAATTTCTCACTTGAAGAGATATTTAGCCCAAAATCATTTTAGAAGGCATTGAGAGACAAGAATTTAAATGAGAAACCTTTGAAAATACCAAGTAAATAAGCAAGCGTGTGTTCAACCTTCAAATTTCGAGTAAAAGAAGTGTTGTATTTTGTTTGAAACACTTCAATAATAAATTTAAAAGCCAAAAAAAAAAAAAATGAACACATTTGGGAGAAATAAATTCAATGGGAGCAATTACCTAAAAAAGTATTTATAGTCATATTTTGAAAATTGAATGTACAAGATTTTCTTTAAAAAAAATCACAAACAATCAAGTGAAATACAACAACACATAATATCTCCATTCTCTTTTCTACGAATTTTTTTTATGCTTACTCTTTCCATAGAAGTTACAGATTTATGCTTATTTCTTTTCCCAATCCGTTGATTGTACATAGAATCTTAAAATCTTATGAATTTTACTATCAGATTTGTATAAAGTTTTATCACTTTTGTGCTTCTTTACTTTGATAAAATTTGACTAGCTTTGATATCCAAAAATGCATGTATTACCGATAAAAAGTATTCTTTATCGATATTCTATGGTAAAAAGTTACACTTAATGTCAAAACAAATAACAATATTAATGAAAATATTTGTAGAGTTTCATGAACTTCCAAAAAAAAAAAAAAAAACTCCTTTGAACTCATTTTTTTTAATATTTATGTCCTGTCAAGAAAATAAACATTTTCAAGGGGGTAACCTTAAGATATTAGGTTTTATTTCAAGTGTTCTAGTAGATAAGAGGTTACTTGATATTACTAATAGATTTGATAAAATCAATTTTAATTAAAACTTTTCGATTACTATAATATAAAATCTCATACATTATAATCTATAAAGTAATTTTCAATGCAAAAATTTTAATATTAGCCACACTTCTTAACAGGCTATAATCCACAGGTTCGAAGGACCAAATTTCTCGGAGCAGGGGTAACTTTGATGACACGGGCAACACCTTGTCCACTTGCCCACTTGCCCACTTGATTTTTATTTTTTTAGAGACCCTTGTAATTAACGCCAACTTGAATAGAATTTTAAAGTAATAATATCATTTGTTTTTACTCAAACATGAAGCGTGTACACCACGAGTCTCTTGCCTTCCGGTTTGTCGTCCCTACTTTGGGATCCCCTCCTTGTACACATTTCTAATATTTCCTTTTCTGAAAAAAGATTCCATAGTATCCAAATTAATTTGTGCTTTCTTTGAACAATTCAGGGCCGCTGACTTATAAATACGTTGCTTCCAACAAAATAATAACATAAATATTAAGAAATGTAATTAAATTTTTTTTTACATATTTAATAAATCATATAAGAAATCACGTTCCATAAATTGAAAAAAAAAAAGATTGTGAACGGATTGGATAAATAAAAAACATATTACTATTGCAGATAATTTTAAAAAAAAATTAATGATGAAATGGGGAAGACTTTTGAAAGATTACGAGAGTGTCTAAGAATCTAATTTCAAGTGCTAAAATATAAAACTTTATATGCTATAATTTAAAGCAAAAATATGCTATAGTGTAACCCCTACATATTACATTGTTTCCATTTCAACTTCAAATTATAACTTGATTACTAATTCGCTCATTTCGTGACCACGTTTTCATGAATAAAAAGAGTGAAGGCCGCCGTATTAAGGCTGTACTTTCACTAAGTAAGATGCGATTAGCGTTTGGAAATGGATTCTTCATTCCAAGTGGCATAAATTGTAATTATCTAGTGTCTTCTGGCAACTTCATAATTGAATAATGAAACACCTTTGGGACTAAAAATATGATATGTTGAGAATAATTATTAGCCAAATTATACACGATCTTGACTGTGTGAAAATTCAATGGATGAATTGTAAGCTCTCTTTAAATTTCATTCCCTTCACGACATCTGTCGATTAATTAAAGAAAGTTCAACAAGTTTGATCTTGAAGAAACAAAAAGGTAAATATTTAAAAAATCAACTATAATAAGCCCCCTCAAGAGAAGTTTGACATATCTTAGATGATATCCAACAGTCTCAAATGTCAGTCTTAATTAAGATCTGTTACCAAAAAGTTAATTATACGTGCATTATATTTAATTCATTGTGATAATCACGTAAATCTCATCCCTATAAACCATTAAGATATTTCTATTCTTAATGGCTCTATTGAGTTAAAAGTTTACTAATTCTATGTGTGCATGTAAACAATATACCCTTTACTCACAAAAGGATAAAGGGAAAAAAAAATCTGAGAATAACCAAAAGAAGGAGAAAACATATTATTCGACATGAAGCTTGTTTTATATATATATAAGAACAAGAACTAAAATGTGGATTATACCTATGACTTGCACTCATGGGATTCCGCGGGTTTTTCTTTTTTCTTTTTTCTTTTTTTTTTTGCCTTGGGTTTGCAGCAGAACCAAAACAAAATATGAATCCCACATAATGTTTTAAGTTGTTTTGCTCGCAAATTTGCATCACAATTTTAACTTTTTTTTTTTTTATATGGGGTTTTCTCTTACAAAACTTTCAATCTTATTTGAATTTATGAACTAATCAGGCCAATATATTTGATAGCTACTATTTGTAAATTTATGTTGTGGGATCATTTGTTTTATTAATACATATGGTATTAAGCACCACAATTCTAATATTGTTAAATTATAAAGCGTTTGAATTATCTAGTCAATTGTAAGTGGTTCTTAAATGCAATAGATAGGCCATTTTGAAAAGGAATTGAAACCAACAGTTTTTGTTTAAAAACCGTAATATATGAAAGCTTTATATTATAGCTTTTTAGTATAATGTGTGAAAATTTTACACTTTTAACAATTATAATTAATGATTAGAAATACTATTTCAAACGGGCTAAGAGTATTTGTTGAAATGGTTTGAACTCAAAAATAAGTTTAAACACTATAGCATATGAGACATTTATATTATAACATATTTTTTTTATTATAGCATAAAAGAGTTTATATTGTAGACAATTTAAACTTATGAGTTTGAACTTATCTTTGAGTCACAAGGTTAGTTGACAAAAATTTTTTAAAGTATATTTGAGAAACAATTGAAACTTATTAATGTTAACTTTTAATAATATGAAACACTTACATACGATAACGTAAAAAAAATACTATTATATAAGCTCTTATTTTGTACAATATTTTAATTTTAACTTAACTTTAACTTCTAACTTCATGAAGTCAACCCAAAGCACCTAGAACAAGCAAACAAAACCCTTCAAAAAAAAGAACTAGCAAACAAAACGGAGGGGAAAATAATAGCTGCTATCCCTCGAGCGGCTCAACCCTATCTTACACAAACGTATCTCATGCTCCCCACACGTCCATCGTGGGGCCCATCGCTACCTTTTTTTACTTTAATTTTTATTATATTTTTGTCGTGTTGCTTAATTTGCTTTCGTCACGCTCTCCTTCTCTCTCTCTTCCCATCTTTCCTTATTTACGGGCCGACGGCATATTCCCGTGCACGAACCTGGCCGCTTTCCTTTTTATTTTTTAATGTTAATAATTTTTCATTCATTGTTTAATGTTTCATAATTTATAATATTTTAATTTTTCCTCACGGTTGAAACGTCAAACCACAATCATCCACAACGCAAATATATCTTCTTTGTTATTTTATTATGTGCTTCCTTGAATGTTATTTTAGATACTTTTTATAATTTTCAAGTTTTAAAATTCATAAAAAATTAATTTACATATTTAAAAATAATAATATTGTAACAAATAAATAAAAAAATCAATATGCAACCAATGACAATTGAGTTTTATAATTTAACATATGTTATAATTCGTGATTAATACTTAATTTGATATCAAATATAATATATGTTATTGAAAAGTACTCTTTTTATTAAATACTAAAATTTAACAGTAGTATATTAATTTTATTTAATAGTACAATAGAGATGGTCTTAATACCATGTTTTTGTATAACTTTTCTGTATCGGCGATAAATTTACACACAAGATTCCAAGAGTGTGATATTTTTATTTTCCCATTTTACCCTTCATATTGGTATTAATTGATTAAAAATGCCATATTACTCGGAAAATTCTTAGCTACCACAAGCTGCTCATGAGTTAAACAAAAAGCCACGTGGCAGGGAAGCAAAATTCAAGCGCAAATCTATATGCATCATCTGTGTCCAAAAAAAAAAAAAAAAGAAGAGAGAAAAAAGAACCCAAATGACAATCTTACCCCATATTCTTGCCCCATATATATTGACTTAGCCAGGGAACTATATCGTGAATTCATAACTTGCCGTGTAAAACTTTTTCTTTGAGAGATGAACATCCAAAAAGGGGTGAAGAGTGAAATTTTTTGAGAAAAAGAAATTCAGATCTTTGAAACTTTATGTAGTAAATATAGGTTTTGAAAATATTTGTTATAAATGTCAGATTTATAATGTAAACAACTTATTTATTATATAAATAAGAAATATTTACGTTATAAACAAAGAGGTAAATATATTATTTGCATCATAAATCTATTTATTATAAAAATAAAAATTATTTACACTATAAACAAAAGGATAGATAAATTATTTATGTCATAGCTTTAACATTTACTATAATTTTTTTTGAAACTTCACAATTATTACAATTAGTTTTGAAAGTTTGACATTTCTTACAATTTCTGAATTTTTTGCATTATGTTTTAATTATTCAGCTTATGAAGAAAAAAAAAAAAAAAGCTTCTATTACTCATGCCGCAATTTTCAAAAAAAGTTTCGGATAAGAGAAAAAAGGAGATTAGAGAACGAAATAACATCATATGATCACAATTCTCATCTTTTTCATTTTTTTTTTGGCTAAAATGGAATAACATTTTTCTAAAAGTCAGCATATAACTTCTGGTCATTCCATTTTGGTGACTACGATGTGTATATATTTGAATTCATTCCCTTAGAATCGTCTTATTTTTCAAAAATGCGTAGTTTGAAGAAACGCGTATTGAATTAAATTAGCTTTTGCCAAATATTATTCAAAACATGATTAATAAATAATTTTTTTGAGGGAGTAATTAATAAATAAATTAAAGAGCTTCAACCAAAGAAAGAAACAAAATAAGAACCCTTCGCTCTTTAACCAAGTTCGTTAATACGGTCCTAATTCATGTTATCAACAAGGATTTAGAATTTGGTTTTTATTTTCACGCAAAAAAAAAATAAAAAAAAGAACTGAAAGTGGTTTTTGGAGGATCAAAAGCATGCACGTGATTAGTCGACCAATTACACTTTGACAGAGCAATCACGTACGTCGGCTTAGATTAGAGATTTTTCATTAGGAAAAAAAAAAACTGTTATAGTAATTAGTAAAATATAATTGTCGGTAGCTTACACATTAACCTTGACACATTTATTAAAGACCACTTCTATTCTAGCCATCAATCGAATTTTAGAGAGTAATTGTGTCATACGTAAGACAAAGTTATAAACGGGATCCTTAACAACCAGAAATAAAGTGGCAAAGTTACAAACAAGACCAACCATCAGTACTTTTCTTTTTTGAGAAAAAAAAATATTAGTATCATCCTGCCCTCATCTTTTTTATTATTTTTTAAGTCTGAGGATCATCAATAAAATAGAGAAGACATAAGATGAATTATCGATAATTAGGGTTCATTTTTTTTAGGGAATAATTAGAGATCTTTGAAGCACACATTATAATTATAAGTATTGCGGCATTGTGGCTAATTTATGGAGCTTTATTTATGTGGCTTTATTTTATTACGAATAGTTTTTGATCAGAAGTGGAGAACTTTAAATTTTCCAAATTAATAAAAATTTGGAAAATTCTATTCAAAAATTGAACTAACGTAACTGGTTGGAGAAAATAGGGAAAGTTGAAAATGATTGGCAAAGAACGTGATAAATTAGGATTCAGGAATGTGCCCCCATATTATGGAATGTAGTACTCATCTATTGTGGCGTCCGGCCCAGACGTACTCCCTCAAGCCTCCATAGGACCCACCTTGCGGGGCCCCCGGACTTATGGCTCTTATTGGTAGACCATCCCCGTGCCGCCTACTCATCCGTACTGTCCCCTCTGGGGCCCTCTGCCCCTCAGGGATTTCTTTCGCGTCCCTCGGGTTCGAACCTCAAACCTCCCTTAAGAGGTTCTTATTTCCTTCTCGAGTACCAATTAAGCTACTTGGTACATTATTGACAATCTCACAAAGATTTAATTTCAGTGAATTTCCATTTACTGCTTAATTGGTACTCGAGAAGGAAATAAGAACCTCTTAAGGGAAGTTTGAGGTTCGAACCCGAGGGACGCGAAAGAAATCCTTGAGGGGCCAGAGGGCCCAGAGGGGACAGTACGGATGAGTGGGCGGCACGGGGATGGTCTACCAATAAGAGCCATAAGTCCGGGGGCCCCGCAAGGTGGGTCCTATGGAGGCTTGAAGGAGTACGCCCAGGCCGGACGCCACATATAGTTAACGGCGAAGCCATATTTTTTGTCAGTGGGGACACAATACTAAAAAGTGCTAATAGAATTTATTGCATATAGACGTAGTTATATGTTTTCATTATTGAATGAGGGCACAATGATATAAATTTGAAATTTTAATAAAGGCACAACTGTCATTCTTCTTGTAAAACAAGGATACAATTAAAATTTTCAAAAATTTTAAGGTAAAAAATTAAAACTTTAAAAGTTGAACGGGAGCACATCTCCCTACTCAATATTACAAGGTTTTGCCACAGCTTATAGTTTTATGACCAGCAGAGTTATAACCTATAAGATGAAAATGATTTTTCAGTTTAAAAGGTAATACGCATAAAAATTAATATTGGAATTATAAAATACAAAAAGTATACATTAGTATTTCTTATTTTTTAAACCAGCTAGATTTCAGCCAACATTGCCATTATTAATTGTTGTTTTGAGGAAAGATAGATGCTATTATTTATAAGTTGCTGTCTGGCTCCAGAACTTATTATGGAAGACAGAAGTCCAATTTACAAAAGCATTTACTTAAAAGAAGAAAATTTTAATTTTTGACCTGTGGAAAAACCTATAATACATACGCAAAAATAAGACTTTTTTTTTAATCTATAATACATACCTACGGTAAGACTGGAATATACTTTGCAGTCAAATCTGCCCATTCGACACTCCAGAAAGGTAGAAATTGCTAGAGTAACTAGCCTCTTGCTACTGTATACAATACAACGAGTACCTCTACAATTCTGCCAACCCCCAACCTATTAACATTAATTAAATATTATTACACGGCTTGGTGGTTGAACCAGTAATTAATCAACCTTTTATTTTAATCATGAAAACGGTAATCAAACATCAAGTTGGAACTTTAACTAATTATGGAGAAAATATAGAGTAAAAAAAAAAAGTTTTTTTGAAGAGTAAAGTTATAGCAAGCATATCCATGCATGTATTATTACACATATTTTTAAATGTTTTGTGAGCTATAGTCCTTACTTATCGAGTGTAAGCTCATCTAAGTATGTTCATGTTATGATAAACAATCTGTTTGATAAAATTCGATGGACAATGATACAACGACTGTTGATTGTATCACTCACCATATGATGTGGGAATCAAACAGAAGGAGACATCATTAATTATGGGTCCTATAATTTAACTTAAACGTCCCCAACTATAGTCACATTAGCTGCCATCTCATGTGGTGAGAGCACCAACTTTATCCCTTTTTTTTATGCCAACTTTATTCTTTTTTGAATCCTATGTAATAATACAAGAAAATATGGTTGCGTTACTCCTGAAACACGAATATTTGCTTAATTAGTAAATTAGCAAAATGTTGTGTATAAGATGCAGTGGATTTAAAGAAAACTTTTCTTCCACTCCATGTATATTATAATTTCCATTTGGCAGCAAAATCCAAATGTTAATAAATGATTTTAAGTGATATATTTACGTTGCATTTACTTGTATTCTAACTACGTGCATCTATATTAGATTTGTTTTAATTTGAACACCATAAATGCATGAACAATTTTTTCTTGAGGAGAAAAATGGATGAACAATTAAGTACATTTAATAAATGCAAAAAAGTAATTTACCAATAAATATACCTTGGAAATCCTTGAATGATATAAATATCCAGTACAATTTCTGACGGAAATTTCATGATTTTTTTTTTTACCGAACTTGATGCCAACCGTAGATTACAAATTGAATCTGAAATTATAGATTTTGTTAGAACCCAGGAAAGGGAAGTCAAATCCGTTCACAGAAAGACTTTTTCTTTTTGAATATCAAATATTAAAAAGAGGAGACAAAAATACAAAAATGGCTTTTTTATTTCTATCAAAATATGAAAACTAGAACTACTATTTTTTTTTCACAGATTAATCACTCTTAAAGATATTTCTGCAAATATTTTTTTGTAAAAAGCTTGCAATTTGGAAAATTGGGGGGTGACTACAAAAGAAAAAGACTTACTGGCACAGTTATTTTTAGAATGTAAGATTTCTTTTAGATTGTGTTGGATTTACATACTATAGCAGTATAATTCCAATGTAATTACCATAACTTACTTGATTTTTTTTGTTATAAAAAAAGTTTTTGTTTTGTTTGGATAAAGTCTTTGGACATTTCCCTATATTCGCTCTTTTACCCTCCTCGGTGAAAGGAAAATCCCAAACTTTAACTGATCAATAAGAATTTTTAAATGTGAAAAAAACTCTCCTTCCAATTAAACAAAATATTACAGAGTACCTTATAAATCAATTACTGATATAAAATTTGAAAGAAAATACCTTTATACACCGGACATAACATACTTTAATCGTCATTTAAACCTTGTATAAGCAAACGTTTCAAATCAACTTTTAATTATATTAAAATAATAAGGTAATTTTGTTAGAAAGTGTTCGTTAAGTAAATGTCGTTCTAAATATTATAGTTTAAAGCTTTTTATATGTTACAATATAAAATAAAAATATAAATAATATAAAGCTTTTATAAATTATAGTAAAATAGTTCTATATACACTACAAAAAAAAAAAAAAGAAAGAAGAAAGAAAGAAAGAAAGAAAGAAAGAAAGAAAGAAAGACAACTGGTCTTGAAAAGTTTGGAGGGGTACCGTTAAAAAGCAAAAAAACAGTTGGGGGGCAGAATTGGTAAAACATAAAAACAAAGAAAATAAATGAGAAAATAAGTCGCATGATAGTATTCTCTTTTTGGCGCTCGGAGGACATAAGACGCCAACACACGTGTGACGCATGCACAAAGCGTATGGTAAGACCCGCAGATTCCGTCTTCTCTTCGCCATAAACCCAGAAAGGAGAATCTGTAATTCCACACCCAAATCAAGGACACATTCGTAAATTCCCTTCCCCTCAACAAGTCCACTCTTCTTTAAGCGGACTCCCCCCCCATTTGCCGAAGCAGAAAAAATATAAAACCTTTTTTTGCTCTCAGACTCTCTCCATTTGAAAGGAAAAAAAAAAAAAAAAAAGGAAAAAACTTTCTTCTTCTGAAAAACCCCAAACTTTTTCGTGATTTTCTGAAAAAAAACCTTTTGGATTGAAGTTGTTTGTTCTGGAGTGAGAGAGAATGTGTGGAGGTGCTATAATCGCCGACTTCATCTCGACGCCGCGGTCCCGGTGTCTGATCGCCAACTACCTCTGGCCCGATCTGAAGAAATCCGGCTCCGGCGAGCGATTCTCGAAGCCTCTGAGGTCGGAGATCGTCGACATCGACGATGACTTCGAGGCTGATTTCCAGGATTTCAAGGATGATTCCGACGTCGACTACGAAGACGATGACGTCGTTGATCTCAAGCCCTTCGCTTTCTCCGCTTGCATGCAGCCCACCTTCTCTCGTGGTTAGCCTTCTCTTACAAATTTTTTTCTTCAGAAATGTTTTTATTTATTTATTTATTCATTTTATGTTCGATATAAGGTTGTTTCTTAACAATTTATTCTGCTAATGCCTCCAGAGAGATGATTCTTTGTTTATTATTAGTTTTTATTTTTTGGTTGAAGGCTGTTTTCTCTTTCCTGTTAAAGTTTCGTGCTTTATTCCTTTTAGGTTGAGTACAATTTTACTCCCTCGGATTTATGTTTTTAATGTTAAATGTTCATGAAGGAGTCTTTCAATTTTTGTCTTATAATTGCTTATGCATAGTTTTTTTTTTAATTCAATCATATATCTTCGATAATTTCGGAAAAAATTATCACTATTTTTGGGGTCAAATTGGAACTTTTTCATCGATAATAGCTCGTAAGTATTTTTTTTTCCTCCCATTTAACAAATATTTTTTTGGCTTTAGAGTTTAACTTTAGTTTCATTTTTTAATTGTTGAAATTCATCGATGCGTTGTAGATGTATTTGTTTTTCTTTTTTGTCAGTTATGAATTTTGCTTTTATTCGGAAAAAATATTTTTTCCAAAAGAAAAGAAATGGAAAAACTAAAACATTCTGTGTTTGCAGATCTAAAATTATTTGTAAGCAAACGGATCATTGATTTGGTAGATCATGCGCCTTTTCTAATATGACAAGTTATAGATTCAATTATTTGCTGCAAAATAAATTAGAAAATAATTTTAAATTTAAGGAGTTACTTTTGTTGATATATCATGATGTTTAGCACAAAAATTGTGGTGATCTTGTATGTAAATATTTGTTAATTGTTTGCTCGAAAGGCTTGCAGAATTTTTTAGCATTAATTAGATTTCTTTCTTGCCTATGAAGAAGACAACATTGGAACTTCCATTTTTCGTTGATTTTCTTACTTGTTTTTCTCTTAGATCCTTATATTTCTGCATGTGCTCGGTCGTATTTTCAATATGAATGAAGTGTGTGAACTCACCCTGGTTTTGTATACTTAAAGTCTATATATATATATTCTCTTTTTCTGAGTTTTAGTTCATACTGTTTGATGCAGGAATTGTAGCTTAAAATTTTTTTCCTCTCTTTTTCTGAGATTTTGTTTCTGTTTTGTTTGATGCATTTTCTTATTTATGATTGGAGGCTCAACAACTGTGAAACATACTGAATCTGATGGGCTAGCTGAGAAATCTGCCAAGAGAAAGAGGAAGAACCAGTACAGGGGAATTCGGCAGCGCCCATGGGGTAAGTGGGCTGCTGAGATCCGTGACCCTAGGAAAGGTGTCCGGGTTTGGCTTGGAACTTTCAATACTGCTGAAGAAGCAGCAAGAGCATATGATGCTGAGGCACGGCAAATCCGTGGTAAGAAAGCCAAGGTGAATTTCCCTGATGAAACTCCATGTTCTTCACTGAAACATTTAGT
>CAMOHE010043000.1:0-40527 GCA_946598075.1 Artocarpus hirsutus
ACATAATTAAAAATTTGCATGAACTTGGAACACGAAAATCATGCGTTAGACATGGAAAAACACATACTAAAACCAAGTTTGAATTTAAGAAAACCTACCTCAAAACTCCTTTGAAAAACACCAAAGTTTGGGTTAAAAATCAAGCTTGTATTGACTCCAAAACGACTTCAAACGTGGCTGGAAATTATAATTGTCATGGTTGCAAAGAGAGCTTTATGTCTTGTGTCTTTAGTTGGAAATTGAAGTGAGAAATGAGAGAATGAGAAACTAGAGAAGAGAGTGGTGATGGTTGAATATATAGGCATCAAATTAATTGAGGAGCGGGATAGAATTAAATGAGCATTAAAAGAAAATGTTATCATGTCTCCCACGGAGACTTTTAGCAAATAATGTCAACATAATTGAGGGGACAAATGGGGTATGTTGTAGAAGAAGATGAAGGAAGCATTAAAAAGGTGGTTGAGAAAACATATCGATGTCTTCTGGTAGTTGAGGTGAATTAATTCTATGTCTCCAAATGATAAGGATGCTATTTAATTGAGCATTAATGTAGTGGGACAAGGCTGATATAAGTGAGTGATAGGTAGATTTAAAATATTTACTACGGTGACTTGGTAAAAATACTAAAGTGATATTTTATTCATATGACTTTTACAAAAATCATACCTGTTAAAATAACGGGTGTTTCATACACATACTATGCAGTTTAACTTTATGTTTGATTAAGTGATAGAAACTGTGATTCTCATCACAAATTTAATTATAAATAGTATAAAACTCTCACATGTTACAGTAACAATTAAAAAAATTTACTACAGTATAAAGCTCTCATATACTACAATAAAAATGGTTCCCACTACCTTTTCAAACACCCCTTAAAGCAATTGGTTTTGCTTTAGAGGATAAAAGATGATAAGTTAACGACGCCTATCAAAAGTTAGTTATTCTAAAGAACATATGCCTGGAGTTGAGATTAGTATGGATTAGAAAGTAAATACTTACCACTAAAAGGCAAATAATGTTGTTCTAAATTTATCATCTTATTTATGTGTGGATTGTGCATGTGTTTGTGCAATGTGTGAATGTATATATGGTTGAGATATCAAGATGTTGCTGATTAAAGAACTTTGATTTTATTCTTTAATTCTTGGCAACACCTAGCATCTAATACTACATCTTTAAGTTATATCTTTAATTATGTTTTTACTTTCGGTTTTCTTTTAGATTTTAAAAGTAAGCTGTAGTTTCAGTATAAACAGAATTCTAGATGATCTGTTAGGAATGCCTACATTTTTCCAGTTGAACTGTTGCTGGTAGATTCATGGGTGGAGCTGCGTATGGACAAAGATGGGTGGTCATTTTACTCATTTTTTCCTGTTTAATTTTATGTTATTAATATAACCGGTCCTTAAACTTTAGGGTTTCTTTTACTCTGCCTTCTAAACTTTAAAAATCATCACTTTATTTTCTAAATTTTCAAAATTTTTCTTGTTGTCCGTTGAATTTTAAAAATCATCATTTTGCCCTTGAATTTTCAAAACTCCTCATTTTGTTTCATATTTTTCGATTTTTCATTCAAATAGACAAAATTAAACCCATATAATGTGCACATGGAATACCTATAAGGGCAAAAATGAGATTTTATCACTCTCAAGTTTTGTTTTACATTTACACTCTCATTCAACATTTTTTTTATTTGCTATAATTTAAGAAGGACTAGTATCCATATCTTTTCTCGATATTTTTTCATTAATATCTTCTCATCTTTAATGCGTAACTCGTCTTCTTTAGTATTCAAATTCAAATATCGACAAACAATATCGATTTATTAAATAAGTTGCGCATTAAAATGAGAAGAAATGTATAGGTAAACCCTTCCTCAATGAGAGTTCAAATAAAAAATAAATAAATGTGTCAAGTGAGAATGTAAATGTGAAACAAAACTTAAAACAATCTTATTTTTGCCTTTACAAATAACTTATGTGCGAATCACGGAGGCTTAATTCTATCTATTTGAAAGGAAAATCAGACATTAAGGAGAGAGTGAGAAGCTTTAAAAGTTTAAAGGCAAAATAGTGATTTAAAAAATTTAGGAGCCAAAGTGAGGAATTTTGAAAGTTTAGGAAGGCAAAGATGATTTTTAAAGTTCATGGACAAAGTAAGGGAAACTTAAAGTTTAGGGGGTATTAGTGTTAATAACCCTTTAATTTTATATGAGAAAGCTAATGAAATTTGTAATACGTCCTTTTTGAAATTATAAAAATTTTATGTTACCTTACTCTGCAACATGTAAGCTTACTGTGATTTTTTTGGACAAATTTTATGAATTTTCCCTGAACTATATCACTTACGGTAAAATGTCTCTTAAACTTTAAAACGTACTTGTTTTACCTCTTGGACTATAATATTTATCTATATTCACCGTTGAACTTTAAAACCTGTTGTTTTTGGACAAAATAATACTTGTTACTTTCATTAAAAAGATAAATTAATAAATTTATTTAAACCCATTAAAAAAAAAACTTAAATTGCGGTAGTTTTTTACTTTTCTTCTATTTTTTCTCCCTTTTGAGTAGGTACATTAAAGAAAAAGTATACAAGACCTTGGTATTTAACTAGTTCGTTTAAAGTGAAAAGAACATTCGTATTAATTTTTAAGCATTATATCTAATCTTAGATCAAATAAAAATTTAACAACTCTATTAAAAAATTAATATTTTCAAAGTTTGAGATATCAATTTGAAGAAATATTACACTTTAAGAACACGATAGGTACATTTTTAAAGATATATTATTACAAGTAAGGTTGTTCAAAAAAATTTGTGAAATAACACTTTTTTTTTAATAAATTGAGAAGTCCGTCCGCGCACATTTGTAGTGCGAAAGTGTGAACCTGCAGCTTTGCACGTGGCTCGTACTTCCACTAAAAGGTGCGAACTGAGCATGACCAATAGTGTTCCCCGTCTAGAAAAAAGGACATTTACATTAAAATAAAGCCAATGAGAGAAGAGCTTTTAAATCTATATTTGACAATCCTAAACCGTTGCATTTTATGGCATAAAATAGACTTTTTCAAGAATCCATATTCATTTGTTTATTAAATAATTTAATTAAATATTTCTTCCTGGCAAAAAAAGACTCGGATATGTGTATGGCTCGTAAGTTCTCAACATAGTCAACGGTAATTTCCAGAATGGTTATGTATGAACACACGAATATAAAACTATATAAACCTCATAAAAAATTGAGATAAAAAGAATATAGAATTAAATTTCCAGCTAATGCCAGCTGTATTACTTAAGTAGGTCTTTTCTTCTTGGCGTCCCTTCATCCATCTATTTGTTTTACTTGCCAGTTGAAAATGTCCAGCTTTTTCCTTGTCCAACTTGGAAAAGTTCATAATTAACTATGATGTGACTGACCATGGCTGTTATGTGTTTGATAGGAATTTCTTTATGTGTTCATAAAAGTTGCCAAGTATTGAGTATTGACCACGACGCTTCTCAATTCTCATAATGTTCAGACGGGTATTTTTTATATATACATACAGATATATATGTGTGTGTATTATAATTAGAAGACTTGGTCACGTTATGGGATGGTATTGATTTTTTTAATTTAAAAATAAAACTTCATTGAGAGACCCTTAACAACTTGGTCATTAAATTTATCTCATGTTTGGTTGAATGGTAAGAACCAAGGTTTCCATCACAAATTTAGTTATAAACAGTATAAAATTCTCATATGCTATAATAACAATAAAAAAATACTACAATATAAAACTCTGATATATTACAATAAATTTTTACCACCGAGAGAAAGTTCACCCACCACATGTCAATTCAGCTTTATGCTTTTCTTTAACATGTTTCTTTTTTTGTTTTGACCCCATGTAAATTCAGCTTTTTGCTTTTCTTTAATATGTTTCTTTGTTTTTTTCTTTTGGAATATTAAAAATGAAAACACTATGCAGTTTCCAACAGCACATAGATTTACTTTAGTTTTGACAATGAAGACTTTTTAAGTGCGTTTGGTGTAAAGGAGTCAAGTGCAGGAATCAGAATATAAAGATATGCCTGACAAAGGCAAATACTCAAAGGACGGGCTATAATTAACAACAAATGGAAATCCTCTCAAGATTCTCAGTTAAATCTGAGGATAAATGTTATAATTTGCAAGTGTAAGACAAGAATATAGTATAAAGTTAAGGAATTTAATAAAGTAGGCTTTAAGTGTGCATATTTGGCATATTTCAGTAAGAAATATGAAATTGACATGGATACAGGGTTGATCCCACGAATAATGTTTGAGATTTACTTTTTAGTTCCAATTTAGTCCATAACATTTAAAAAATTTCACTTTAATATTTAATATTTGCTTCTCTTTTGATCTCTTTATTAAATAAAATATCCAACTTTAATCCATAATCTATTATTTTGTTTCAACTTTAGTTCTTCCACTAGAATAAATTAGGAATGCAAATGTGATATTTTAAAGTTTTTCGTTAAATATTTAACACCTGATTAAGGGCAATGAAATTAAAACAAAGTAATAGATTAAGGACCAAACTAAAACTTTTAAAATGGTGTTTAAAAGCGTGGTGAGAACTGTTGGTTAGAACCACATTTACTGTAACATATGAGAGGTTAACACTGTAGCAATTTTTTTATTATTACTATGACATATAAGAGCTTTACACGATTTATAACTGAAAAAGTAGGTTCTCACCGCTCATAAACAGCTCGTAAATATTAACAACAAAAAAAAGGCTGATACTAAAGCTTAGGAATCATTCGTGTGACTGGCGCAAGTACGCACGTGTGGGCTCAAATTTGTTTTTTCTTAATTCATCAAGTATTTTTTCCGTACAAAAAGAATCAGTCGCATACTTGTATTTCTTTAAGTGCATTAGACGTAGTCAACCAGAAAGGTTATGTTATATATTTATAATATATGGTTAAGTGACTATGGGCACGACAACACAATTATAGAAATATTATTTGTAATGCACAGCTAGTGCCTTTTTGTTCTTACGCTATTGTTTGTTCCTGCTGTTCCTATCTACTTATTTATCCAAGATTTTGATTGGTTTTCTACGCAACTTGCAAACGTTAAATTACATAATTAACAACTCGAAAACAATAAATTCCAAAGATCACATGAAATTTTGATTGATACACAGTGGCAAAGTTGGGTACACCGGATCTATCATTAAAAAAATAAATAGATCTTGTGTCCCAAACTCATCTATGTGTTTGATGAAAATCTGTTCTTGACATATTATCAAAGGCTATTTCACTAGGCAAAAATTTTCAAAACAGTCCAAGAAATATAAATTTGAATATTATATGGAGATATCTCTTTGTGGAAAACTTAAGAATTAAGAGAGGCTAGCTAAAGATAAAAAAAAAATTACTTGAGGGAAAAGAAATGTTGATTGGTCAAGTTCATTTCTTCCCGGAAGGAGAGAAATAGAGGTTCAACTTTTTTGCATATTTGAATCTCTTTTTAACAGGAAGACCATGACAAAAGCTTTCTTAATTTACTCTTAAACGGTCCTAGTCTCTTTCAGAAGAGTTCTGAAAAAACTACTTTGTTCAGTGATTGGATGAAGTGGTCAAGGCCTACCAGCATGGGCCCAACCAAAAAAAAAAAAAAAAAAAAAGAGGGAACATCCTTATCCATTAGGAAAAATCAGTGAAGAGATTAGAAATTGGAAGAAGCTGAGAAATGACCAAGAACTTGGCCAACTTGAAACTGCCTAATTAAAGGGCTTCCATGATGGCTTAAAATAGAACTAGAGAGAAAGGAGAAGAGAAAAGAGAGAGAAAATGAGGAGAAGAAATTTAGAAGAGAAATTAGAAGGAAACTGAGAGAAAATACGGAAGAGGGAATTAAAGAGGGAGAAATAGTAATAAGGTCCTTATTCAATATTCATTCCTAGTTCTGCCTTGTCTTGTAACAATGTATCTTATTGATAATTTAGCAACATAAAAAATGTATCCTATTAATAAGCTATTATATAATTCAAATGAGAAACTAAATAGACCAAATTAAATACATAAGATCAGAAATCAGTCTTCATCAATTTCCCCATCAATGAGATCAATCCTAGTGCCTAAAACAGGTTCGGATATTTGACACGTGATCTGCAAGAAAAGATACAAATTGTCACCCACCAAGGATACCGGAGGCCAAGCCAAATATGATAGAAAATCAACCAGATAAAGAGCACTAATGAAGGTGATTTGAAAGGACTCACTACAGTATAAACAAAAGCTAAGGGACAAATTAATGCTCTCATTTAAGGAAATGGTTTGTTTTTCAGAACAGGAAGATGTCCATATCCATAGGAGAGAGGCCAAGCTCTATTGACAAAGCAACTTGAAGAAGAACATAAGACAACAACTTTTAGCTTGTCGTTGAAGCACCTTCCAATTAGTGTGATTAGTGCTAAAACGAATTTTTTTTATTCCTGACACCATCACCAAAGAACAAAGCTGTGGATAAACCAAGGAACTTTAGAATAATGGAATATTTTAGCTTATTTATTTGTGTTTTTATCTTGAAAAACTTGATTTGTTTTAACCATTGTTTTGCCACGTTCGAGAAAGAACTGATTTCGAGTTTTTTGTTCACATATCTTGACAAGCCACAAATTTGCACATACAGATTACAGATATGACTAACATTAATGCCACAAGCATGTCTACTGGCAAATTCCCTTATTCGAATTAGGCCGTACTCCTTTTTCCCGGGAAAAGAAAAAGAAGAGGAATAGAAATATTAAACGACAACTTCAAAGAGAAGCTTTTTGCTGAGGCAGACAAAGCTTGGATTGACATGCTGTTAGATATTCCCCTTGCAGTGAGTCCCTCTTCACTTGAAGGACAGAGCAAAGTGTATGGAAACTTGACCGGACCAACTCGATTCTTCAATTTCTTATCGTTGTTCCTACTCATGATTCTGTCCTCAATTTGAGCAAGTTTCTCTCCAATTCTCTCAAAAGGCTTTAAGTGGTTCAGCATCTGCAGTCCACTCAGGAGTGTCTCGCTGCCCAAAATAGACCTCATCAGATGCATGCCTAGACAAAATTTCAATGAGCGAAATCCCAAGAAAGGTCTGCTCCTTGGCTGTGATTGTCTTTAAGAAGGCCCTATCAGGGTCAGTCCTAAGTTCCCCATACTCTGGAGTACCCTCTTTGGACATGAACCAACGGCTTAGTGTTGGGCGGTTCGGAAGGTAGCCTGCATAAGGGTATTGCCCAAAATTGACTGCTGCATGAAGAGCAGAAGCGATCCATATATTTGTGGTGCATGTCTCTGTCAGATCTTCACGAGTCTGCATTGTAGGCCACCAAGGCTCGTCTTTCTTGCCCCCATGATCCACCTCTCTGATTTCCTTCCACCATGCTTGGAGCTCTAAGTCTTTCTGAACAATGTCATGAGCCTTGTAGTAGAAATAGCAATATTCTTCAACCCATGTTTTAATCGCAGACCAGATTTCAAGCCCGTCAACTGCAAACTGGTAGTCCTCTATCACAAGGCGAAGACCACAAAGAGAATTTGAATCCTTGACTGCCATTCCTCTGCATACAACCAAACAATATAGCATTACTATGAACTAAAATCTTAAAAACAATGCAGGCTAATTTACAGATCATTTCTTAAGTTTGTGAATATTGGTACATGGTTAATACTTGCTTTTGAAATGGAACTAATAATTTTGTACTTTGAAAACAAACTGACGGTCTAGACTTGAATGATCTACCTCTTGATGAGATCTGCTGGGAGAGCTTGCTCAGTAAAAAACGACTGCTGACATTTCCATGGCAAACTCGCTGGGAAAACCGTCAACTCCAGAATGCCCCCGTCATTAATGAGAGTCTGCCTAGCAAGGGTGTTTATGTTCGTCGTATCACGGAAGTGAGGTTCCAACAGTTTGTAAATTAGATGGAGCGCACAGAGCTGCCTGTTTGTTGCTATCACAAATGGCTCAATTACAGCATGGGTATTCAACCAGTAGCCAACCCCAAGATTATGAATAACTACAAGAAACTGAACTAATTTTCTGAATCTTTCTTAGAGACGAGAGAGTATTTGCCAATGACTAATTAGTTGATGATAGCCAGAGTCATTAACAGCTGCATAAGCTTTGGCCAGCTCCCAAATGGTGCTTTCAACACCTTCTTCAGCTGGTGTATATACTTTGCTAACTGCACCGTGTTGATCACCAGCAAGCTTATCTCGATCGCCAATGGCTTCAAAGTGTTGTCATTTTGAAGGAACAGGAGTGTCCTGCTGGCATAAGTCTTTGTTGCGGTTGTGTTTATCCTCCCAAGGTATGGCATGAAGACATCATGGTGGTCCAATATAAACAACTTCCTGTTCCGGAAAGCCCGTTCAGCCAAATTGTTTTGCAGCCAGAAATCATCAATTCACTATATTTGCAGGCTTTGTTACTCAAAAATTGAAAAATAAAAAAGGAAGTAGGAACATTACCTTGTATACGCTGAGACCATCCAAGTTATTCTTGATATGCGCCTCAGTGATGTTACTGTTTTGATCGCCATACACTTTAGGATCCAGCTTACTAGTCGGTGGGAATTCCTGTAATTTAATTGAAAATGAGAACAATTAGAGGTGGAAACCAGCATTTTGGCTGTGACAAAGACAGAAAAAGTAAATTTAAACTCAGAATAAAACATTCAACTCTCTTTAATCTTGAAGTCTTTAAATTACTTCGAGAAGGCGAATAATAAGAGGGTTCACTCCTGCAAGCATTTCCCTCGCAAATTCTTCATCGGTCCTCCATGCCGGCCTATCCGCTGCTCAATGTTATTCAGACATTACCATCAGACGAAAAGACCAAAAAAAAAAAAAAAAACATGGAAGAGGATAATGATGCACTCCATTATAAGAACTTTACCTTTAATGACATGAGGCATTGGAAATTTGAGGCCTCATTCACCGTCAGTTTGAAACATGTCCTTCAGCATCTGAGGAGGAACACTTTCTCTTATCTCCTTGATCAATCCCGAAGGCATTGGAAGTGCTCCTCTGTACATGTCAAGTACATCTTCAAAGCTGTCGAACTCTCCTGGGGTATCATCAAACTTGGAATGTAGCACGGGTTTAATGACTTGAGCCAAGGACTTGAGACCGTACGCAATGAAGTCTGACATCCTCACAGGACCAAACCGTTCGTCTCTTGGAACATAAACATTTATACTTGTAAAAAGACTCATCCTACTCTCGCAATTAGGCTCTGTTATTCAACATAACTGTTAATAACGGCACCAAAACTTGACTCAAAGCATGAACAAAATGTGAATAAACAAAACTTCGAACCTGACTCGGTTGGTGCTCTGCCAGTTCTTCCCCTGCAAGGATAAGGGAAATCACTAGATCCTCAAGTGTTTGGCGAACATATTGGTGACCCTTATCAGGATCAGCCAAATCATTGTAACAAGCATAATCATAGACCCTGTCCCATTCCTGAAGCTCTCCTTTCCCATCTCCTCTCAAGTTCATTAGCTCTTTCTCTCTGCACTTGCAGAGCGGCTCCGGTGTTTCACTCGGAAGATACGTCTGCACAAAATCTTCAAAACCCCATAAACAATAATTAGCTGCTACAATCACTCTAGCAGAACAAGTTCTTTCAGTAATTAGTTTAAACATGTTGTAAACTTTCTTAGTCCTTTTTCTTTCTTTATCACATTTCAAGTTCTTGGAAGGAAACCTTCTATTAGGATTAATTTTTAAAAAAACTTCTATTATGGCTTGTGTCTCGATTTATGCCCTGACTTTAACATAATATAAATATATCCCCTGAATTATCAAACTGTTGCAAGAAATCCCCCTCTATTCTATCCTGTCAAAAATGAACATGTCACAATATTTGTTTTCTTAGCAAAAATCCCTTCTAAACTATTAAAAAAATATGTGTTACAACTAGTAATGGAGCCACGTGGTATTGTGAACGAAGTTGACTTCGGCTCAAAACATTTGAAACATTTTTTTTTTTTAAATTTTAGTTGTGCCTTTATTTTATAATAAAAATTATAATCATACCTCTACCCAATAATTAAAATATCGTTCTAATGCCTATTTTAAAATAAAAATTATAATTATACCCTCACTCAATCGTTAAAATGTCTAAATATGTTTAGGTTCAATGAAAACTATTTCCTCTTAAAAAATATAAGAGCTATCTCTAAATTTTTCTCAAAGTGCCCCCCCTATGGCAAAAAAAAATAAAATAAAATAAAATAAAAAATAATAATTTCTGCATCCTGATTTTTATTCTAAAAAAAAAAAGTATAAATAGTTCAATTGATCCTTAACTTTAAAAAGGTGCAATTTTGTCTTTTTTTTTTTATTTAATTAGGTCTAACCTTTTAAAAATGATACAATTTAGCCCTTACTGTTTAATTTTGGACGAAAAAAATTGTTTCAACCATAAGGATATTTTAATAAAATATCTAATATGTTTTTGAAGATTAAAATTAAAATATAAAAACAATTAAAAATAAAAAATATATATTATTAAAATCAGATTTACAAAAAATTGATTTTTTAAACAAAAAATAAACCAAAGTTTTTTTTTTTTAATTTTTTATCTCTCTTATTTTTCTTTTTTCTTTTTTCTTTGTTCTTCGGGAGCTGCCGGGGGTGCTGCTGGGCGGGAGCTCGGGAGCTGGGGGTGGGTTCAGGAGGTCGCTGAAGGTGGAGGGGCTGGTCGGGAAGTAGCTGGAGTTTGGGGGGGCTGTCGTCTGGGTGCAATGTCTTATTCACAGTGGAGAGTGTGAGAACGAGGGAGAGACCAAAAAAGAAATAAAAAATTTGAAATAAATTTTTTTTAATGTATCAGGCAGTTTAAAAGGGTAGTATGGTAATTTTAGATAAAAAGCCAATCAAATTTTTTCATCCAAAATTAAACAGTTAAGACTAAATTATGCCTTTTTTTTTAAGATTAGACTAGTTAAATAAACAAAATTAAGGACTAAATTATATCTTTTAGAAAACTTAGAGGCAACTGAGTGATTTACTAAAAAAAAACTTAATTATATAACTTAATAAAAAATAATGTCTACTTAATTAGCTATACAAACACTTCCCATAACAAAGTTCTTTCAGTAATTAAAACAAACATTTAAAATGCATGTTTTTCTGCTAACCTTGTTTCCGAAGAAAACGCGGTCGTAGTTGTACTTATCAACGGGGTAGACCCAAGAGTTGCAGACGAAGTGAACGCGGCCTTCACCAGGAACATCTTCCAACGTAAGAGTCTTGAGGAACAACTCATTGTCGTGCTTGTTTCTATTGATGAAAGCCCCTGGAACTCCAACATCCTCGTCCCAATCGAACGTCATTTTAAACGCTGACTCTCCTGCCGTTGATGATGTCATTGTCGTTATCCAGTTCTCCAGCTCTGCTGGCTTTCCAATTGTCCCTCCATACTCATTTGCTACCCAAAAATAAAATGAAACAAAATAATTTAAAAAAAGGGGTTTGAAATTCGATAAATATTCTCTTGTCTTGAATATTGATCACGTGTACACCCTGTTACCAGAGACTCGGAAGTTGGAAACATGAATATGGGGCGAAGGTCCACCTCCTCCAATATTTTTATACAGATGTAACGCTTTTTTTTTTTTTTTTTTGGGTGTGAAACACATGCCGCACTTGATAATATCAAACTGTTGGGAGTGGGTAGGATATGCATTTTGATTTTACGGATAAGTCGTAGGCGGTGTCTATACACACTTGAAAAGAATAATAGAATTGGTCAATGTATGCATGGCTGCAATTCTACACATTACCTTTATTTTAAACTTATAGGATAAGGCCTTGTCTCATTTAGTATTAAAAATTTATGTATTGTGTCTCTTATCTCACAACGTCCTTTTTATGTAAAAATTTAGCCATGATCTCCCTTTAGTTCTCTGAAGTATGGTATTAGGTACACACCCAGATAATAAAGGAAGATGTATCGAAACTTCTATTAAAGGTGTGAGTGAAATTAAATCACAAACACATAAATTACAATACCAAACTGTCCAAACGCGACAATTCAAGCATTGATGTTACTATATGGCGGTCCTCGAATAGGTCTAAGGTAAACTCATGCATACACGTGCAAAATAAGAACACAAATTTGTACTCACGTACGTTATTTTTATGACTATAAAGTCAAACCAAATAATCTGCAAAAAAAAGTTATAATTTTATTAAATTTTATATAATCTTATTAAATTGTATGATAATTTTATTATTCTTATTGTTTTTAAACAAAATTAATTTTTAAATTTTCATAAACAATAATATTACAATGATTCATCCATTTATAATAACATATAATTTAAATTCAATTTATTTATTCATATCAATTAATTAAAACAATATATTAATTAATTAATCCTTAACATATAATTATTACATTATAATATTAAAAAAAGCACAACTTTTTTATTAAATTGATGAAATCTTATCAAATTTTATGATAATCTTATCTCTAATTTTTCATATAATTTAAATTTAAATTATTTTTTTTCATACTAATTACTTGTTAATTAAAGTAATAGATTATATTATTTTATTTTAGAGTTGTTTATTACTTCTAAATTTTTATATCTTTTTTTAGTTTGTTTTCTATTTGAAAATAATATATTTATATTGTTAATTAATTTTTTTAAAATCCTATTTCTTTTCTTTTTTAGGGGAATTTTATTTCTTTAATATTTGTAAATTTTGCATTACTAATTATATAATTTTTTTATTTTTTTAAAATTTGACTAACAACATAAAATTCTAACTAACTTAAACAACAACTTAAATCAACTTAAACAACAATAGCTTAATCATTTCTCAGCTTAAACAACCATCACAACAACAAAAAACATCCAATTTCTCAACAACAACCAAACTTCTCAACATAACACAACCACATAACAAATTTCTCAACAACAAAAAATCCAATTTCTCAACATTAACTAAACTTCTTAACATAACACAACCACAAAATGCAAATTTCTCAACATTACATAACTCTCAACATTTTTCAACATTTTTCTAAAACTTACACAATCCAATACCCACAAGACCAAGGGTTGGAATTTTAATGGGTGGCAGTAGCATGACGGCGACAACCACGACTGCAGTGGAGGTGGTGACGAAGGCACCAGTGGGGGGGGGCACGCGGGGAAGAAATCTGATGGAGTTTTTTAGGAAATAAGGAGTTTTTGTGATTTTTGGTTTTTTTGTGAGTTTTCTTAGAGATTATTACAAATATCTAAGAAAAATACAACAAAATGAGTTTTTTAAAGCTTTTGGGTGGCAAAATAGGTGGAGAAGAGAGAATTGCTGGAGAGGAGAACAAAAAATCAGAAAAAATGGGAGAAAGAGGTTCTGCAAACTTTTTTAGGCATAGAATTTTTTGTGACGACAAAAATGATAAAATGTCATCATAAAAGGTAACAAAATGACGACTTCTTATTATTTATTAAGAGGATACAATGATTGTTTTGTTTCCCTATCTAAAAAAAAAGATTGTTTGTTCCAGTTATTCATTGATGGATAATGGATACACCATTTTGTTTCTTTTGATTTATTATTATTATTATTATTTTTTTTTTGGTACCCAATCCAAGTGGACACAAAGAAGACAATGTTTTCACTAAACGCTAATTATCCATCTTAAGAATCACATAAAATCCAACAAATCTTTGACAAAATCAAGAACATATATAAATGTGTTTGTGGTTTTCTGAATTCCTTTTTTTTTTCCCCCTCTCTTCTGGCAACTTGGTTCTAGTTCTGATATTTGGTTCATTTGGAAGAACGCGTCTCCATAGCAACCGCGTGTAAGACACATTAAAGTGGCTTTATCTCGATATAATATTATTATAATAACATTATAAAAAATTCTTCAAGATAACGTTCGAATGAAAAAAATAAAAATGGCCACGTTTTTCAAGGGTACTTGTAGGGGAAAAAAGAAGTAAAATTTTAAAATAAGAACAAATGAAAAATATAGTTAGAGTACCGGGCAACATTTTTGGATCTTTCTCTTTTCAAGTCGTCCACTACTTAGAAGACTATTTATTGAAAGAAGTACTTGTAGCCGTTAAATATTAACAAGAACATCTACCCTTTTTTGTAGAACCAAGAATACAAAAATAATTCTCCAAGCTATAGGTTCAAAATAAAATAAAATAACACAAGCATGTTGGCAGTTAATATACGTAGAATACCAAAGGGAGTTATTTATGTTCAAACAAGTTTCAACAATACTATTGTGATTGTTACAGATGTACAGGGGTGGATAATTTCTTGATCCTTCGCCGGTAGTTGTGGATTCAAGGGTACAAGAAGAGGATATGCTCAAAATGGGCAAATTATATCTAGTGTTGTTTCTATTTTTCTTGTCATTTTAGATACGATATTTAGATATTGGATTTTTCGTTATTTAAATCGTGTATCTCTGTCACTTGTAGTGATTTATCATTCAATGAATGAGTGAAAAATGATCGATCGTTTCAATTATAATGTTTGTTACTTTGTAACATAGGTAAAACAGTCAAAATTGTAAAACTGTTACAGTGTAAAGCTTTCACATGCTATAGTATTTTGGCACTAACTTGTAGTTCCAACTATGTTCTTAAACATTCTATAATTCGTATCCAATGTATTCAAAAAAAGTGACATCAATTACTAAACTGTAAGCGTCTTAACAATATTAAAGAGTATTAAAAGTGTAATTGTTTACCCATAATAACAGAAAAGCTCAAATGAAAATATATTTTGGCTGAAAAAGCTCTCGCATTTTTTTACCAGGGGCATTTTACATTATTAAACATATTGCTTAATGCAATTCATTTACTAACACAAAAGCCTGAGGCCTTTGTAGTTTGTACATACAAACATACACGAAGCTCTAAATCCATCACAGTGGAGAAGAAGCTGAACAACAAGATAACAATAGCCCTGACCCGGGAGCGAGAGCGACCAACCAACACCACACAAACTGGGAAACTTGACACATAAAAATCACTCAAAGACTCTTAAGAAAGAACACAAGGAGAGAAACTCCTTAGATCGAGATGCTGTTGGGAATTCCTTTGGCAGTAAGTCCTTCCTCGCTGTAAGGCATCAGCAAAGTGTATGGAAACTTGACTGGACCAACTCGGTTCTTAAGATTCGCGTCGTTGTTCCTGCTCATAATTCTGTCCTCGATCTGAGTCAGTTTCTCCCCAAACCTCTTAAAGGCCTGCAATGGTTCAGGTTCGGCAGTCCACTGCTCAGTGTCTCTTTGCCCAAGATAGACCTCATCAGAAGCGTGCCTTGACAGAATCTCAATGAGGGAAACCCCCAGGATGGCCATCAGTTCCGAGGTGATTGTCTTAAAGAAAGCCTTGTCGGGGTCTGTCTTAAGCTCCTCATATTCGGGAGTGCCATTGTCAGGGATGAATCGACGGCTTACTGTAGGGCGGTTCGGAAGGAACCCTGCATACGGGTACTGTCCAAAGTTGACCGCAGCATGGAGGGCAGAAGCAATCCATATGAGTGTGGTGGATGACTCTACCAGCTCGTGGCGGGTATGCAGTTTGGGCCACCAGGGTTCATGTTTCTTGTCTCCATGACCCACCTCTCTGACTTCCTTCCACCATGCCTGGAGTTCTGTGTCTTTCTGCACAACATCGTCATTCTTGTAGTAGAAATTGACATACTCTTCAACCCATTGATATATTGCAGACCAGATCTCAAGCCCATCGACTGCGAATGGGTAGTCTTCTATCAGTAGGCGAAGACCATGTGGAGCTCTTGAATCCTTAACTGCCACTCCTCTGTATAGTACGAAACCATATTTCATTGTTAGAATAAGAGCTTTTCGAGCCACATTTTTTTGTTCCAAAGCATGTTCTTAATGTTGGTTTCACCAAAATGACATCGCTTTTAGTCAGCTTCCATAACCAAGTAAATCATAAATCATGAATTCCAGTATGAACTGGACTTGAAAGATCTTATTTACCTCTTAAGGAGATCTGCTGGAAGCCCTTGCTCGGTGAAAACCCAGTTCTTCTTATAAACTACAGCTGACAGCTCCATGGCAAACTTTGAAGGAAAAACGGTTTTCTCCAGAATGCCATCGGCATTAATGAGAGTCTGCCTAGCAAGTGCATTTATGAACATAGTGTCACGGAAATGAGGCTGCAAGAGTTTGTAAACAGGGTGGAGCGCACTCAGGTGCCTGTTCGTTGCTATCACAAATGGCTCAACCACAGCATGTGTATTCAACCTGTTGATTAAAAAAAATGTTAAAAAAATATTTAAAACTTATTGCAAATTAAACCATACTTATGTTGATTAACTTGCTTTACCAGTGACTAACGAGCTGATGGTAGCCAGAATCATTCACAGCTGCATAAGCCTTAGCCAATGTCCAAAGGGTCCCTTCAACGCCTTCTGTGGCTGGGGTATATACTTTGCTAACTGCACCATGTCGCTCACCACTTGGATGAGGTAAGCTTAATTCAATGGCCAATGGCTTCAAAGTGGCATCATTTTTCAGGAAAAAGATTGTTCTGGTGGCATAAATCTTGGTATTGGTCGAGTTTATCTTGTTTAGGTATGGCATAAACGCATCATGGTAGTCCAATATGAACAACTTGTTGTCATGGAGTGCCTATTGAAACCATAATGTTGAAAATGCGTTAGATTTTTTTTTTTTCCAAGTAAGAAAGAATACGTCAGTTAAGTATGACCACACGCTATATATTTGAAAAACTTCTTCCAAAAAAAAAAAAAGAAAAAAAATAAAGCTAGGAACATTACCTGGTATACGCTCTGCCCTTCCAAGTTCTTCAAAATGTCGTCGTCGGTAATTTTGCTAGTCTGATCACCATACAACTTGGGGTCTAATTTGCTTGTTGGTGGGAATTCCTACAGTGAAATTAGACCAGACAATTATTAAAAATGAAACAATAAAATGTTCTTTGCAATCAGACCAATATTATGAAATTACTTCAAGACGACGAATGACGACGGGGTTCACTCCAGCCACTGTCTCTCTTGCAAATTCAGCATCAGTCCTCCATGCCCATTTATCCTCTGATCCAAATTATTGAGACGACATGATTAGAAGAAATAAAAAAGCTACAGGAAGAATAAATATGGAATCTCATGGACATAAAGTCATATTGTAGACTCCAAATTCTAGGCTGCGAAAATAAGATATCTGCAGTGCAGCAATACCTTTAATCACGTTAGGCTTTGGGAACTTGGGGAAGTTTTCACCATCAGTTCGGAAAATTTCCTTGAGTAGCTCCAAAGGCATGGCTTTACGGATCGCGTCAAGTGCTTGTGGTGGTAGCTTAAGTCCTCCATCATACATGTCAAATAATTCTTTAAAGCTGTCAATTTCTTCAGTGCCATCAAAACATGATTCCAAAGCAGGTGTGATGTCTTGAGCTAGAAATTTCAGTCCGTAAGCAACAAAGTCTGACATCTTCAAGTGACCAAAGCGTTCATCCCGTGGAACATAAACGGTCAAACTAAAAACAGGATTCAGCCTACTCTCACAGCTAGCATCTGTAAGAAAAATTCAAAAAAAAAAAGAAAAGAAAGAACATTAGGAACAAGAACCAAATTCTGAAAATACACAATTTATCACTACTAATAGTATCTAAATTTTGACAGGAGGATCAAACCTGTCCTGGTGGGTCGCCTTCCAGTTCTTCCTCTGCGAGGGTAAGGGAACTCGCTAGACCCTCCAAGGGTTTGGCGAACATATTTTTGGCCCTTGTCAGGATCACCCAAGTCATTGTAGAAAGCATAGTCATAGACTCTCTCATAATCCTTGAGCTCCGATGTTCCATCTCCTCTCAAGTTCACCAGTTCTTGTTCTCTATAGAAGCGCAGTGGCTCCGGTGTTTCGCTTGGAAGATAGGACTGCAAAAATTGCATTTCATCTTGCCATTTTCAGTTTATCCTTCTTTTTTTTTTTTTTTGTTATCTAAATCTTGTTTTCTCTGAAATTACACCAAATATTTCATAAAGCAGTTGCAGAACAACTTCTGTAAATGAATTGCTAGCTCAATCTACCAATTATTTCAGTGACAAATTTCATCAAAATCTTCGAAGGGCAAGTTTCTTTTTCCCTTGACACGAAACAATATAGAATTACCTAAAAAAAACTACGTTATACGAGCGTGTTTATTAAACCATAAAGAAATATAATGGTAAAGGTAATGGAATTAAAAAGTAAAGTAAATGAATAAAAATAAGATCATTAATTTTTAATCTAGTGTTTACCTATCTATATGTTCGTATGGAATAAAAAACAATCCAATTCTCTTTCTAGTATTTCTTAAACTTAAAAATAATAATCTTGTCAATGTTCTTTTAAACAAAGAACTATTGGCTTATAACGTAAGTACGCATTAAGGAAATATAAGTAAATATCCCATTTGTTCACTTCAACAAGAATCAATACTAAGATCTAAGTGGGGTAAACTAAACTCTCATTGCTAACTCCGTAAGTAAACACATGATTAGGTGTGTACGAAATCATGTAACGAATAGCTAGATGATTGAAAACTATACATTCGATCACAAGCAAGTATTTCACGGGGGGTACTTTCGTCGAACATTTGGAAGAATGAGAAAATAAAACATGATTAATATATTGCTATTGTACGTACCTTGTTACTGAAGAAAACGCGATCGTAGCCATAACGTTCTTTTGGGTAGATCCAGGAGTTGCAGACGAAGACGATATCTTCACCGAGTTCTTCTTTGAGATGGAGAGTGATGGTCTTGAGGTAAAAAGGGTTCTCGTGGCTGTTCCTGACGATGATAGCGCCGGGAACTTCGATCTCGTCGTCCCACTCGAAGGTGACACCGTATTTGGACTCGCCCTTATCAATGAAAATGGGGGTCAGCTTCATAAACCAGTCCTCCAGACGAGCTGGCTTTCCCACCTTCCCTTTGAACCCATTCGCTGCAACGTTGCATGGAAAAATTAATCATGCAATCAAAGTTAAACATTAAAAAAAAATCAACTTATCTTTAAAAAAAAAATAAAGAACTTCTCTGTCGGGTGTCTAATCCAAATTACTTTTTTTTTTCCTTTTAAATTTGACAGCTGAAAGAAATACTTATTGGTAGGTGTTGTTTTGTTTCTATAAAAAAAAATGTCTAAAAAATGATAAATAAAAAATAAAAAATAAAAAAAAAGTTAGAGTAAAGGCCAGATTGACCTGGAATATAAAATTGTCAAATAGTTTCTAAAATTTAATACAGATAGTTACATTTTTATCATATAATAAATAAACATTCATATAAATATTAATCTTTTAACTTTCTTGGCCTTGAAATTTAAAAATTAAATTAAAACCAATCATGGACATGGTAAAAAACAATAAAAAATGTAAATAAATTACTAACAAACTAAAAAAATAAAAGAAACGAGAGTCTTGTGCGATTTTATGTAAACCTTTTTTTTTTTTTTTTGGCTTTTATTTTAGCTTAATTTTTTTTGACTTGTGCTTCTGAGGAAAAAAAATGAAAATTGGCATTGTCCTAGACATGGATGTTGCTAAGAATGCATGAAGCATCTGCCTTCACTTTTTATTTTTAATTTTTAAATTTATTGTATTTATTTAACTTTCGTAAATTGCTGCATATATATATATATATATATATATATTTTAACGTGAATGTGCCCCATCATCAACATTTGGATCACTTTTTTTTCTTTTCTTTCTTTTATTTCTTAATACCCTACCTGTGATATTTTGATTCATTTTCTCTCCTCCCAACTTATCGATGTAAACTTGTCTTCCTAAAATTTTTACAAAACTTTTGCTTTTTCCTAAAAATTCCTTTTTTACTAGTAATAGACAACTAGAACATTAGTTTATGTAAATTTATACGCTATATATTAATAAAAGAATCCACTTTTACAAGAAAAGTATTCGGGTAAAATAAATTATAATGAACTTTACATACCTTCACACAGATTAAGGCTAATTAATCATTTTATTTTGGGTAATAGTCCTATTGATGTGAATTTAAAGGAAATATAAGCAATACTTACAATGTACAAAGTTCTGAATTATTGTAAGTGTAATTATATGTTGAGTGCTACATTAAAGAAAATAAAAATTTTCAATTATAGCTATTATTTAAGTAAGAATTCTTTGGTAGCATATGAGAAGAAAGAAAGCCTCTAAAGTAAAACGTGACACAGGCCATTTGTGTTTAGTTTTTTTTTTTCTTTTTTCTTTTTAGCTAGTCTTCATTTGTATGTATATATTATAATATACATATATATACACACACACGTTTGCGTGTGTGTGTATGGGGTGTAAATTCAGTTATTACTCTAATTTTTATCTATTTGTGAGTATCATTATTTTGGGTGTGTCAGATGAATTACACGATTCAAACATATTCGGCAGTAATTAGTATACATAAAATGCACCAATCATCAATTTTGATTATGTTCGAGGTCGGTAACCACATCAATAATTAAAAAGAAAGATATTAGACACTTCACAATTGAATATCATATCCAAAATTAAAAAGTTATTGCAAAGTTTTTTTTTTAATGAAAAAGTTATTATAAATTGAAACCCAAACAAATATTGAAAGAGCAAGGCAGCCAACATTTATGTACATGTACATAAATAAGTACATACACACAGACATATGCAAAAATGTAAAAGCTTGCAAAGGAATGTGGATGAGGAGAGAAAAATTATTTAGTACCATTTTCACCATGAACAGCACTAACGAGCTGCAGAGTAACTCCTTCGCCGATGATCTCGCTCGCTCGATCGACGACGGAGGCGACCATGTTGTTGAAGCCCAGCTTATTGTCCTTCACCAGCACCACCTCCCCCTTGAACTTCTTCCCAGGACGGATATTGGAGACGGCATGCTTCACCAATCTGCTGACCAACATCTTGAATGATTAATAATTAGCTTACTCTTCAAGGACCTATTAGCAAAGGAACGAAAAACAAGTTTGTAAGAAAGAAATGAGCTAGTGCGTGGTGAAGATTAAGGGGAGATGTGAATGGTATTTATAGAGAAGAACGTGAGGGAGGGAAACGTGCATGGTCTCACTTACCTTTTTTGTCTTTTCCTTCTAGTGCGTGTGTGACGTTGATTGTGTTTGTTTCGTAGCTTAAATTCTAATTTGAATTATTTTGTTATAGTATTTTTTTCACAAAAATTTAAATTTTTATTCAAATTTTATATTTTAAATCTATAAACCAAACGAATTTTAGGGGATAATTTCTGTAAATTAATATCTGAGCTGGGAAAGGTCAAATTGAGTTATTGATCAGATATTGTGCTAAGCAAACAGACAAAAACGACACTCAAGTAGTTGTGAGCGTCCGACGTGGATTAATTTGATCCAACGAACAATTATCCTTCAAAACCCAGTCAGATTTTTGGCTGTTGGATTTTGTAATTAACTCTCGGGTCTGTTTAGATTATGTTAAATTTATTTTGATAATTTTATTGGATTAACATGCATCGCTAGTAGGAATTTTAAAAAATGGATAAATAAAGTCACAAAGAAGTCCGAGTGCTTGTTTTAAATCGATCATTTGATTTTTTATTTTGGAGGGGTTTTCATATTTCATTAGATTCCTAGATCTTTTTTAATTCTTGGAAATAGTACTTCAAAGGGGTTGTCTAAATTTTCGTTTTTTGTTCTGAAAAATTCAGGACAATTGTTTTCTTCAGTTGAATTAGTAAATATAATAGTAAACAATATTTTTTAAAAAAATATAATAGTACATATACTTTTTTTTCCTTAAAAAATTAGTCTTTATGTAGAAATCAAGGCTTCATGCTAAGTTTCAAGGGAAAAAAATTAGAAAGAGATAAAAATATGATAATATTAGAGAAATAAAAAATGAAATACTGGGTGTGGAAAAAAAAAAAACTTATCGTTTGGTATTGTTTTTAAAATAGGTGAAAATATTTTTTAAAAAAAATGAAAATTTTTGAGAATTGTGCTAAGAGTGTTTTTAAAATTTTTGTCTCAAAAAATGTGCAAAAATATTTTCAAAAATTCAACGTACAGTAATCTTACGAAAAAAATCTAGGGAACACATTTTGGGATACTAGCATGTGCAGTAAGTTATTTTTTTTTTGTTTTAAAATTATGTAAGGTGTGTATACAAAAGAAGGTACTCTGAAGAATTAAAAAAAAAGGTGTCCGACTTCAAAAGATATTTCCTGTTTAAGAAACAAAATTATCAACACATAAAACTGTCAAAAGATATTTCCTGTTTAAGAAACAAAATTATCAACAAATGAAACTGTCAAATATTCCAAAAAAATATCATGAGACTTTTTGGAGAAATATTTTATATGTATATGAAGTGTAAGTACACAGGTAAGGATGAGGTCCAGAAAAACAAGCTTACAAAAGTGTAAATGGGAAACTTAAAACAAAAAAAGAAAAAAACTTAAAAAAGTGTGAACGCATAAAAAATATTTACCTTCTGGCGAGGTAAAAACTTTCTCGCGTAAGAGGTTTAGGGACATTTAGACATATGCTATAATCACGTTAAAACATAAAAAAAAAGGTCAGAATATTCATATATAACAAAAACTAAGACTGTTATGTAATAATTATTATGCTAATTTTTTGGCATAAATTTTAAAGTGAAAATTGTTATAATACTTATACTAAGTAATCATGCAGTTATTTTTAAAATGTTTAGAATTGCTATATATTCAATTCTTATTATAAGCATGATACGAATTATTATTTTTACTAGGATTTATTTCTCCTTAGTAGTTTTATTTTGAGTTATCTTAGCTGTTTATGTAATTTCGAAATTTTTATTTAATAGTTTTGTGTGGGCAATTTGGCAACAATGGGGCTGACATAGACTTTTTCCTTCTATTATATTTGCTAAGGTGTATGTACTAAAAAACCGTTTTATGTTCGTGGTTCTCTCTAAATTTATAACATTTAATATATATATATATCTATATAAATAAAATTTTCTATATCTCCATATCACAGGCTTTCGTTCATTCAATGTAAATGGTAGACAAAATAATTGCTTTATTAATCTTATTTTAAACTTTAGTATTCGTTACTCATTCGTGAAGCGACGTCCACTTTCAACTACATAAAAATAAAACTTCTTTCTCTTCTTTAATTTGCCTTTTTTTAAGGTTTTTCTTTTCTGCTTCTAATTTCAAATAACAAGTAATTAATGGTTTGAGCTTTTAACAAATAAATATTGTAGTTGTTATCTTCTCCAAAAGAAGCTTCTCGGAGTCGTTAAAATCACAATGGGATTTCAAATTTTGTTTTTCAATTTATTTGAAAAAAAAAAAAAAGGACCTCTTGAGTCCCGTGTGTCACATATTCAGATTAAAATTATAAATTATCCCATTGCAAAATAATGAATAATTAGTCATATACCGTAAAGAATTCATCTATTTTACATTATTTTTATTATTTTTAACTACTTTTTTTTGATCCTTTTTTTAGAATGAGAAGTCATGTATCATAAGTTGGCTAGACTTAATTTAGAACTAATTATGCATTGCGCATTTTCTTTTAAAGGTGGATAAAATTACTGTGGCACTTTAAAATTTTACTCTATTTCAGAAATAATGCTTTCACATATGCCTTTTTTTTATGGAGATAATATTTCATACGATCACGTGCGTTCAGACAAAATTGTTTGGTATCCTTATAGTTTGAAATTAATATGGCCTGCATGTGTTTTTAAAGGTAGATAGGGAAAAAAAAAAAGCCATGCAAAAATTTGAAATTTAATATTTTGTGGTGTGCATACAATCTACTTAGTATTGATTTCACATCAGTGGAGGGCACGCTTAAAAGCACGTCCAAACGATTCTTGCATCTCTCGCGCAATTTATCTATCTATTTCTCTTGGCTCTATGCTAATTTGTATCATGTGATTCTTGTCATTTGATAATTTACACCTTTTCTTCCTTTCTGTCTTTTCAGCACTAATTTCTCTTTTTTCTTCGTCAGTTTCCTATTTAAGTTTTAACTAAAATCTTCATACATGTATACCTATACATGCATACATGCACCCATATATATATATATATATATATATATATATATATAGTGGAGCCAGATTATATGAATGGGATACTATATATATATATATAGTGGAGCCAGATTTTATGAATGGGATACTATATAAGAAATTAGGAATAGTTTTTGTTGAATTAAAACGTACATGGTTATTTTGATTATTGAGCGAGGGCATAAATTATAATATTTCTTAAAAAATAAGGTTACAACTATATGTTTTCATTATTTAGAAAGGACAAGTTTATAATTTCTCTTATAAAATCTTTTAGAATGAATTTTTTTTCCTGTTCAAATTTTCTTTTTGTTTCTTGTTTGATTGTTGATATTCATGTTTCGGTGATAGAAGCTTGTAAATATTTGTACATTGCACATATATTCATATTTTTCGTGCCTATATATGTGTACGTGCAAATTTAGGTGCGCGCATGCATCCAAGGTTCGTAGATATTTCTTATTGCTCTTCATTCACTCTCTCTCTCTCTATGTTAATCACTCCGATCATATTTCTTTTAACCATTAAATTCACATTGAAAAGCCCTCTTTCTCTAATTTCATTTTTTTCCACTATATAATTTGAATCCGACATTAAAATCAAACCAATTTTTGGTGTTCTAATTGTTGTCTGACGGACAAAACTTGTCTAACGAGAATCTCTCTAACTTCCACAACTAGAAATGTGGCCCTTCACGACAATATAATGTTGTTGCTAATACTATAGTTTTTTACGACAACATATCGTCGTAACACACAATAGCGACGACATTAAGGATAGGTCGTTAAAACAACTAATAGTGACAACTTGTCATCGCATATAATTCAGTGTTAGCAACGACAAGTAGTTGTAAAAATATTAGAGAATATCCATTGGTATTTGCAATGACTTGTTGTCACAAATAATTAGGCATCAAAAAAGTGCTCTGGTGCTAGCAATTTCTGCGCTAAATCAATACATATTTGCAACGATACATCGTTGCAAATGTAGGTGGAGTACAACTGGCTCTGCAGAGTCAAAGGTACTTATAACAATGAGTGTTTGTCGTCGCAAATAAGTTTCAATTTTCAACTTTTGGCAAAAATTTTGCAAGTTTCCAAAAATTATTTACGACATTAAAAAAAAGTCATTGCAAAAGGTGGTTTTTGAATCTTCTCCCCCCGATTTCTAAATTTTTTTCCCGACTTAAGTTAAACGGTATTGTTTTGGATTGTTATTTGTGATGATATGTGGATTATTCATGACGACATATATCATCACAAAAAGCTATGCGTATAAACCAAAATACAAAACCTTTCTTGCCATTTTTTCTTGATTTCCCTTCGTCTCTTTCTCTAATTCTCTCCTTCTTTCTGAAAGATAACCATCCTAAACCCCCCAAAAACCCATTTCTCTTGCACTTTTTTCTCTATTTGGCATCAAAACTCCAAAATCTCCAAAGAACTCCAAAAGAATTCCCACAAAAATAGGAGAAAACCCAAACACCAAGCTTCCTCTTCCACTTTCTCTACTACCACCATCTGCCGCCATTCTTTGCCGATAGTTGTAACCACTCCTAGTTTTCCAACCCCCAGTTTTAGTGGGTTTTGGATTGAGTAAGTCTTTAATTTTTTAATGGTTTTTATTTATAGATTGTGGTTATATAAATATCTATTTGGTTTGAATTAAGTTGTTTAATTATCTTATTATGTGTTAATATTGATAAGTTTGTAAAAATATTGAAAAATTTAAGTGATGTAGAATGTGGTTGTATTTGGATTGGTTTATTTTTTTGTTAGGTATTGGGTTGGTTTATGCTTTTTGTTCGGCATTGGAATGTGGTTGTAATATGGAATGTAGTTGTATTTAGATTGGTTTATAGTAAAAATGTTGAATTGGATGTTGTTGTGATGGTTATAATTGAATTGAATATTTTTGATGTTGTGATTGTTGTTGCCATGGTAAAAATATAAAATTGTAATTTTGGTGAAATTTTTAATATTTGTATAAGTTGGTTGGAATTGTAACGTTGTTTTAGTTAGAATTATAATTTTTATTATTGTAATATTGTTCGTTGATTAAGTTGTTTTAGTTTATAAGTTAGTTGTTTAGTTAGTTTACAAGTTGTTTATAAGTCGATCAAAGTTTAAATTAAGTTAGTTCTTATAATCTTTAAATTATTAAAAAAATTAATTTATTAGAATATGTTATATGATTTAAGAAGATTAAAATTAAGAATAAATAAATTAAAGTACTTTATATGATTTAAAATAAAAAAATATGGATATTATTTGATTACAAATACTAAATAGTAATATTAAAAATAAAGAAAAAGAAAAATCATATAAGTAATGCAACATTTACATATATAAAAGAAGTGCAATTCCCTTTAAAAATCAATGAAGAAATAATTTTAAAAAGAAAAATTAATTAACAAATATAATTTTTTTATTTACAAATAGAAGAGAAAATAAAAAAAAGAAAAGAAATAGATTTATTCTTTAGAATTAGTTAACAACTTTAAAACAAAATAAAATAATCTATTATTTTAATTAACAAGTAATTGATATGAAAAAATAAATTCAAATTTAAATTAAATGAAAAATTAGACATAAGATTATCATAAAAGTTGATAAGATTTCATAAATTTTTTGAAAAATGTGCCTTATTACTAATAGTGGTTTGATATGTGATTGACTTGATAGTCATAATAACAACGTATGTAAGTATGCATTGTGTTTTCATTTTGCACATGCATGCATGAATTTTAATTTTTTAACAGGCGTTATATCTAGTCCAATGGCTACTTATGTTGGCTCATTAAGGGAAGCACAACATCTATCCAATCTATATAGTCTTGTATCGCACTATTAGTCGGGTATGTTAAAACTTAATTACAAAATTGTTAACTTTACTTTGTCAATATTATATAATAAGTATGTTAAAACTCAATTACAAAATTGTTAACTTTATTTTGTCAATATTATATAATAAGTTAACATGATATTGAACTTTGTTGTCTCTAAAATGTTTATTGATTTTTACAACACCAGATGCCGTACCTCGACAATGATCAGGTCAAGGTAAGGCAAACAGCCATGAAATTGCAGCATACATGGAGAAGCGGGAAAGATCAAAGTCAAATTTGACGAGGACGGAGGCACCTTGATGGGATACAGAACGCCTGGTACCTGGTTTGAAAGTACGATTGACATTCACACCAAATATATATGTGAGCCATTTCACAACTCTTGAAAGATATAGATGCCCAACACAAAAGATCCATACAAGAACGCCTTCTGGTATGCATCCAATTTCATTGTTATAAATCTTCCTTGAAGTCAAACTTAATATAACTACTTAAGATGAATGTGCTGCAGGATTGGTTTATCCTTGATTATGACTATAAGGATGGTGTCATCTGTGCTATAGTTGATAAAGAGGTGGCAAAATGCTATAAGGACTAGGAGAGTGACTTGCATGACTACTTCAAAGAACTTGGTGGGACAAAAAATGACCACGTATTTAGAGCCAACCCTCCGAGCAATTTTAGGAATCCCGATCACTGGGCCCTTGCTGCGATAGGTTTGTGTCTATCAAGTTCCAAGTAATTATACATCTACTAAGTTGGTGATTTATTACTTATACTAATTTCAATTACGCTAATGCTAGACATAGTTATAAACTAGAAAAGTTCAGAAACAAATAAAAATAATCGTGGCACCCAAAAGTAGTCAACTTGAATGGTCAGTTAGCATATATATAGCATCACGATAAGAATGTGAGTAAGTTTTTTTAATTACAATTTATTGTAAAATTTAATTTTGATAATTGCATATACAATTTTAACACATTCAAATTGTTATACAGGCCAACATGACTACCTAGCAACCGATGTCTACCATGGACAACTAGGCTCACATGTATCGTCATGGGGACACCTGGATTAACCCCTAAGCAAAGCAGCTTTTGTAACTATTTTTATTCTTTCTATATTAACTTCTCTTACTCAAATTAGTCTATGTATTTGTAACATGTGTTTAGTTTTATTTGTGTAGAAATATAGAAGGGGAGAGATTAACCTAAATGACACAGTCTATTACAGATTTATCTTCACAAGCTGTTAACGAGAAGGAAATTTTGGAGCAGGTTCTGGGAACACATAGAGGACACAAGATTAGAGTAGGCCCTAAACTCCCAAAGAATATTTACTATGGTACTTCTTCATCCTTTGGCTCTTGGTTAAATGGAGCATCTTCAACACATCAGGAAAATATTTGCAACGTTTGTACAAGCAGAACTTGCAAATGCATGAGAATCAGAAGAAAATGATGGATTTGCTGGCCCAATTGCACCTTAATGTCCAATTACCACCCCTGGCTTGTCCTTAACCTTATGTACCTTTAGGTCCTTAGCCTTCTCCAGATGATGTTGATGACAACGATGAGGACATCAATGATGCTAAAAACTAAGGAGATTAGATTGTATTTTATTTTTAAAAATTTACATGTTTAATATTTTCAAACATTATGTTTGCTTTTTTTTTTTCTATTAATGAAACAATTTATTAGTATTTGTATTTTTATTATTAATTTTCATTATTATCATCTAAACATTTGTAATAAAATCTATTAATAAAAATAACATACTAAAAATTTAATAAAAATTATTAGAAATATATTTAATATAATATTATAATTATATTTAAAAATAAATAAATGAAGTTTTGTGATGACTTTATAGAAACAAAAAAGATTAGCGACAACATTTTGAAAATGTCGTCACAAAAACATTATGCCACGTCAATATTTGAGAAAGCATTTGCGACTACTTATTTCAAAAATGTCATTGCAAAACATTGACTCTATGTCAACCAAATGAAGAAACCAGCGTATTAGTTGCGGCGATATTTTTGCAACGACAGTTGTCGCTAATACATTTGTAAACCATGATGTCGTCGCAAAAATAGTTTTTGCGACCAACTTTTAGCAATGATGACTGTTTTGCGATATGTGTAGTTGTAAAAAAAAATTTTGCAACAAATTTTAGGTTTTTTGATGACTTTTTTAAGACCTACTTTATAGTAGTGTTCATTATTGTGATAATCACTCTTGAACAAAGTAAACAAAATAATAAAAGAAACAATAGCTAAAGCATAGGAATTTATAGTGGTTCACTTCAATTGAAAGATATGTTTACTATTTCTCGAGTTGTATAGTTTTATTACGAGAAAATATGAATACAAGGGCTTATGCCAAAAGCTGAGCTTTGGCTGCCCTCTAGAGGTGGCTCAAAAACATTTGCCCCTAACTCGGGGTACTTCTTTGTCGTAGTTGAAGTGCCTCGAGGTTGTCGAAGCGTTAACTTGGTCAATGTCTTGCCGGGGAAGTTTTTAGGACTTCTTATTGTTAATGATGATCGTGGAGCAGAAGAGTCGCCTTGATTATCAGGTTATCAAATCGTGGATGTCAACCGTCACGTTGCATGTTAGGGAAATGCATCTGAACTGTTTGTTTGAAAAAAAGTTTTCCTGCTCAAATCTCAACCCTTAGATGGGAATCTTTGTCCACCACCATTCGATTGGTTTCCCTGTTGATAGTACGGCTAATATCTAAGATACCTTTTACTTGTAAATACCCCAAAACTGATTCATTTCTTCACATTTTCAAATTTTTTAAACGAAACTTTGCTAAAATTTCTCCTAAATCCTTTATAAGCTTCTTTCTTGCCTATTGGAATCCTCTCTCTTCCTTGCATTTGCTAGAACAAAGTGACTTTAAGTCCTCTAAGTTCTTCCCCAGAGCTTTTGTGTTGATTTTGCAAACTCAGATTTGCCACAAAAGGTAACTTTTCGACTCCCTCGATCTTAGTTTCTCTTTTTGTATGATGTTGTTGTGTTTCTGGGTCTAAATAACTTCTTTTGAGTCAATCGATGTCGTCTGTGAATTCGTGGATTATGGATTTGTTATTTTGGAAACCGTGTTTAGATTTTTAAATTTACTGTGTTGCTTTCAAATGTGAGACTTTAGATGAACTCAACTCCTATGTTCATGTATATAGAAATTTTGGATTTATAACTTAGTCTTCTAATCTTCATAGATAGAGGCTTCTCAGCTATTAGGACATGAGCACTTTTTCCCTTCTTTTTTGCTTGTTACTCAAATAGAATGTCTAAGGAACGACATAGTAGCCGAGAAGCCAACGAGGCTGAGCACCTCGAGGAATGCGTCGATATTGGACCTGGAAGGGGATATAGCCGAAAAGGCCCAACTTAGGATTCATCGTCATAGAAAATTGCATAAGGCAGTTGCTCACTAGAGGACGTAATGTAGGAGATAGATGATTATGTTGAGGAGCCAGATCCCCTAGACAGTAGTAGCTCCAAGTTTGTTGAGACCGAGGTGGACCTTCGTGAGGGCATTCCTTTTAGCACTCAAGATGAAATGACGGTGCCTCTGGTTGACACTGAGGCAGAAGGTTCACATCCAATCACCTCGGGTGATGAGTTCATGGAAGATCCTATTGCTACCAAATTTCGTTCGAAGGTGAAGCACGGGGTAGTCTATAAGAAATTTCACCAATCTTTTTCTTCCTGGGGCCTTGGTTATATCATGTCGAGGCCCAAGGATAGAGCTTTTGATCCTCCTGAGGGGGCCATTGTCGTCTACACCAACTCTGTGTTGGGTGGCATCTTTCTTCCTCATCCCTCTTCCATAAAAAAGATCTTCACGAGTTTGGGATTACACCACCCTAACTGAACCCAAATGGATAGAGGATCTTGTCGGGATTCTACATTCTTCAGATGGCCCATTTGAAGGCAGAGATGATGGTGCGTGAGTTTCTCTATATATTTCTGATCAAGTTAGTGCCTAACCTGCCAAGCTTTTATTACTTGAGTACTTATCTCAAGATTAAGACACTCATCACTGGTAAACTGAGATCTACACATGGATGGAATGAGTCATTCATATTCCTGAAAGGCTTATTTTATCGACACTAGACCAAGAAGGGGGATCCAATTCCCATTTGGAATCATTTCGCCTCTCGAAATCAGTGACCAACCTATTTTCCTTTGTATTTTTCTTTATGTAGTCGTAGCTAACCATCTGTTTTCTTTCACACAGACATCATACCTCCTCGCCCAAGTTTAAAGGACGACAGGTTAGCTTGGATATAAGCTGATTTCAAAGTGTCCACCAAACTAAGGTCATATATTTCTTTGTCCAACAGTTTCAAACGCTTAGCAACTAGGCTTTCAAACTTGGCTTTACCCTTGACTATGTTAGCTAAGGCGGACATTGGTAAACAGGCAACTTCATCCAAACCGATGTGAACCTCAGCAGTGAAGAGGGACAAGAAGGTATTGGTATAATGCTTACTTAAATTTGTTTTAGTTAAACGACTGACCTGATTTTTATTTTGGTGGCAGACATGGTTTCTAAGTGCGCTAATGTGAAGAGGTCAGGTGCCACTTCTCAAGGTATCGAGTGGAGCAAGACGTCGAAGCACAACATTTTGGGGACCAGTAAGACTCAAACTGGTCATTCACAAAGAGATACTGCTTCTAGAGGTGGAAGGGTCTATACCAGTCCTCCTTAACAAGTCGTGTGCGTTCCTCCAATTTCAATCTTGGGCACTGGTAAGTCTTCCAAAAGGAAGCAAGCGTAGTTAGTGTCCGTTATCCTTTCCGATGACCTTGCGGCTACATATCTTGCTACCTGCCATGGATGGGCTCAATTATAGAGATCACCCATGAGAACTTCAGTGAGCGGGAGTGGGTAGATCTGCAAGGGAAGTCGGGCCTTGAGTAGCATAAGTACCTAGTCGGGTGCAACATGAGGTTATGTGTCCATTTATGTCAATGTTCACTTTATTTTCTCCTCAGGTACTAACACTTGTATTTTCCTTCACAAACCCTCATCTCGTCCCTTACCAGTTAAAATCTCCATGCAACCGCTCTCTTTCAAAAGGAGAAGGCAGATAGTAAGCTTTTGATGTGCAGTCTAAGCTGGCGATCAAAAAGGAGAGGTTAGACACATACGTGAAAGAGAAGAAAGACACCAAGACTCTCCTAGCCCAGGCCGAGGCGAGGAATAGGACCTTGAGGAGGCATTGAAGACCAAGGAGGAAGAATTCCAAAAGCAGTCGAACATTTCAAGGCATCGGCTGAGATGACCAAGATTAAAGACAACTCTTTTGATGAGGGTGTTGTGTCTGTCATTGTCACCTTTAAGGTGAGATTCCTCAACATCGATCTCAGTTCCTTGAAACCCTGGAGGAGAGGAGTGCCCGAAGAGACCACCAAGACCATCTCTGCTGCCTAGGGAGGGAAGGATGCACAACTCTTTCTTTTTTTTTTTTTTTTTTTGTACAGCCACAAGGCCGAGCCAATGGGCTCTGTGCCCGACTTCCTGTACATGTTTTTGTTATTTTAAAAATATTTATCTTTATTTTCCTATAAAACAAAACATGTTAGTGTGGGTGCCCGATGTGGATATTGACTAAATTTAGTGGAACCTGCTACTTAATTGGCTAAGTTTTGATCAAAATTTTTATAAGTGTAAACAACCGAGCTAATTCTTACAACTGAGTCAAGATAATAACTGAGTTTATAGCCCATTGGGTTTTGGGTTATAATAAATCTAATGTGTCAACACTAGTGTAAACAACAAAGCTAATCATACCTAGGCTACCTTCATAACCAACTTGATCGCTTTATAGGTCTTGGTTTATTACACTTGTAAATAGCCAAGATTATCTTATTCTTTGGTTTTAATGCACAGATATACATGACTGAGGTTACTATGCCTGGTTGTTTTCACAAAGTGCAAGTAACCAAAATAGACTTCTAGCTTTTAGGCTTTTTATGCTTGGATGAGTTGATATGAAACTCTTTAGGCTTCTACCATTCGGAGGAACTCTATGCACCGAGTTGCCTTTTGTCCTTGGCTCAGCACTGTACTCTGGCTTTGGACATAATTTAAAACAATTAAAGTAAAACATATGCAAATTACTAAATAACCTCGGGAATTTTATTGATTTATTAAGTGGAAAAAGACTTAAGTGCTTGAATTTTGATGTCCTATATAATGACTTAGAAAAACATTCACTAAAAATTAAAATTGGATAAAATGGCCTATTGATGGCCTAAGATGAGCTGTATTCTATGGGTAGTCTATTGCCTGACCTGATAGGTACTCGAGATGATGTCCGTGGTCTAACAATTGCTCTTTACTTGGTATAGTCCTTCGCGGGTTAGTCCTAAAGGTCTTGTATTTTTTCTTTGGTATTTTGGGCTACCCATATGAGGAGTAGGTCGTTTAGCGAGAAATTTTTTCCTTTGACCTTTTTATTATAGTACCATGCAACTCTTTGCTGATATCCTTTGTAGGTCAAAGGATTTTTTTTTCTTTGACATTTTTATAATTCATATTATATGATAAGTTATACAACAAATAAACATATGTGGCATTTATAAAAAGTAAATCTTAAAATGTGGCATTTACAATAGTTCTCTCAAATTAATAATCATGTTAAATTTAACTATGAGTTATTAGATTAAATAATGATCATTAGTGTTTAAGGATGAAAATGTCCACGATATTGTTAATATTTTCATGACAATATCCATATTTTGAAATTTTGTTATAGATATAGGAGGGAAAAAATTTTCTTCCGAGATGTCCGTAAAATATCTATAATATCTACAAATATTCATAATATTAGTAAATATTTGTGAAAATCCAAGATATTTCTAGACATTTTGTGAAAATGTCCAAAAAGTTGGGAGAATTTTCTTCTTTTTTTTTTCCCACAAAAATCAATTTTGTAGGACTTGTTTAAATTATTTTTCAATAAAATGTGGCTAATATTTTGAACCTAAAGACAATAAAAAGCATATTAAGACTTATTTAGTCTTTAAATAATTTTTACTTTTAAAATGAATTATTCATAACTCTTTTGCAAATCCTTATATCTTGTTACATATAGATGTATGTACTATACTTTTACTATTTTTGTCCACTAGTTCTAATTCTAGATCTTTATGGACCATATAAATTTTGTTACAATTCTGCCAACAATGATGATGAAGATGATGGTGGGGTGGTGATGATAATGATGACGAAAACTATGAAAGAAGAAAAAATACAATGTCCAACTAAATACCTTTAAGTCCATTCATTGGAGAAGAAAAATTTATACATGCTACATGAGATGAAAATCATGGTTGTAGGACAGCAGATGAGGGTATTGGAGCAATAATAAAACATATAAGATGACGTGCTGCAATTCACATGAGTCATATTGTTAAGGATTCCGTTGCCTTAAGTTTTGACTCCATGAGGTTTGAAATTAACAAAACTTCTTATCGTTGTAATATTCTTTATAGTTCTTAAACGAAGATGAGCTCAAAAATATAAAGCCAAGATGGTTTTTTGATAAACATGTGTGACATCCGCCATAAATTAGTATAGAGATATTATTACAACTCCATGAAGAATACTCATCAAGATAGGTAAATTAACAATATTAAATTTATGGATTAACAATAGGAAGAAATAAAAAAACATACATGTGACACATCCAAAACTATTCAAGGGTAACATTTTAGCAGATGTATTGTTTATATCAAGATCAAAACCTACATAATGCTTTCTAACTGACTAGAAACTCCTTTTTATATCTAAAATACCTGAAGTTTGTGTGTATTTTATTATGTTTAATGGTATTTTTATGTACTATATTATATTATAGTATCTTGTTTGTATGAGTATGTTAAATAATATTAGAAATATAATCAATATATATGGTGATGGTATCCTTTTATAGTAAGCAATATAACGCTCATAATATACCAAAATTGTATTTACTTGTTATTAACATGGTTCAAATTAAGAAATATTCATTGTTTTAGCATTGTGTAAAGTTATAAGAAAAAATTATAAGTTTTTCTCATAATATCTATTTTTTACCGAATATCCGTCGATAACGACAATATCCACTACATTATCCATAAATCAAACATCGACAACCTCAGCAATGTCAACATTTTCGTCCTTGTTGGTGTTAAAAAAGGTGTGTCTATTTAGTCTCCTTAGTAGCTTATTTTCTTGAATGAGTCATAAATTTAATTTGAAAATTTTTGTCGTTCGTTACACTGTGGTGTAGGTAGTCCTCATAGTGATATAATATTTTAACTTTAAATATAATATAAATAGCATGTAACAAATTTTTGAAACTCAGAAATTGTCTAGGTTGTCCTTTTTTTGTGTATATTAAATCACAATTTATCAAACAATGGTTTGAATGTCCGTCGTTTAGTCTACAACTTGTCGTAGTACATAGGCAAAGACTTGGACTAAAATAATTTACATCATCAAAACTGAAGAGTTGGACGCTCTTTCTGAAAGAATTGTGAGAGACAATTTCTAGTTCTTGGGAGGGGATGAGTGTTTTCTATGTGGTTCAAATGGACTTAAATTCACTTGACTATGTCAGAAAATATTTGAGTCTTTATAATTCAAGCTTAATAATAAAAGATTATTGAAGTTGCACTCTTAACAATAAGTATCTATACAAAAACTTGTTAAAATAAAGATTAAGCCTTGTCTATTAATCTACTATTACCCTAATTTACATACATATATATATGTGTGTGTGTGTGTGTTGTATTCTTTCTAAAGTCAGGGGCATATCACTTATACTAAATCATTTAAAAAAAAAGAGGAATATCTTCGTTGTGTAGGAATTTTTGTCCATAACATAACGCTTAGACATTTTTATTTACTTTAGGCTCCTCACATTACCAACCATCAAAGCACAATACAAGTGATTTTAGAAATACAAAGGCTACAGGTCCTTGTACTAGGACACAGACTCTTATTCCAAGTGGACAACAAAGCAAACAAAAAAACACAGAATTTCCCCTCAAGGGCGGCCTTGCAACAAAAGATACAATGACTGATAAGAAGAACAACCCAAGGAGCTGAGAAGCTTTTAGATTGAGATACTGTTGGGAATTCCCATGGCAGTAAGTCCTTCTTCACTAGTAGGATAGAGCAAAGTGTATGGGAACTTGACAGGCCCACTTCGGTTCTTCAGATTAGCGTCCTTATTTCTGCTCAAAATCCCATCCTCAATTTGAGCCAGTTTCTTTCCAAACCTCTCAAAGGCATAAATTGGCTCAGCTTCTGCAGTCCACACCGGAGAGTCTCTCTGCCCAAGATAGACCTCGTCAGAAGCATGCCTTGACAGAATCTCAATGAGGGAAACCCCGAGAAGGGACTGCAGCTCCGAAGTGATCGTCTTCAAGAAAGCCTTGTCGGGGTCAGACTTAAGCTCCTCATATTCAGGAGTGCCCTCTTTAGGCATAAACCGGCGGCTCACTGTGGGACGGTTTGGAAGGTACCCTGCATAAGGATACTGTCCAAAGTTCACGGCTGCGTGGAGCGCAGAAGAAACCCATATCATTGTGGTGCACGAATCTACAAGCTCTCCACGAGTTTGCATTTTAGGCCACCAGGGCTCATCTTTCTTGTCTCCGTGACCAACCTCTCTGAGTTCCTTCCACCATGCTTGAAGTTCCGAGTCTTTCTGAACAATCTCATCAGTCTTGTAGTAGAAGGAGCAATACTCTTCAACCCATGATTTAATTGCGGACCAGATTTCCAACCCATCAACAGCATATGGGTAGTCCTCTATCAGTAGGCGAACACCGTTTGGCGAACTTGAATCCTTGTCTGCCACTCCTCTGCAAAGAGTCATGTCATAGGGTTCATTGCAACAAGAGTTTAACCAAAGTTATAAAACCAACTTGATATTTTTGGTAATATTGTTTAAGTAGAGTATTTTCCACTTGACATGTGTATTTTAACATAAAAAGTTGCTTTAATGGTGATCTACACTTGAAAGACTCACCTCTTAAGGAGATCTGCTGGGAGTCCTTGCTCGGTAAAGACCCAATTCTTATATATGACTGCTGACATCTCCATGGCATACTTTCCTGGAAAAACCGTTGACTCAAGAATGCCCCCGGCATTAATGAGAGTTTGCCTAGCAAGGGCATTTATGTTCATAGTATCACGGAAGTGAGGCTGCAAGAGTTTGTAAATTGGGTGGACCGCACTCAACTGCCTGTTTGTTGCTATCACAAATGGCTCAATCACAGCATGTGTATTCAACCTGCAGACCAACCAAAATTATAACACTTAAGGACCAACTGCAAATCTAACAACACTAATGCGATCAGCTTTTGGGGAGTCGTACCAGTGACTGATGAGCTGATGGACACCGGAATCATTTACAGCCACGTAAGCTTTTGCAAGTTGCCAAATGGTACCTTCGGCGCCTTCTTCAGCTGGGGTATAAACTTCGCTAATTGCACCGAGTTGATCGCCATCAGGATGTGGTAAGCTTAATTCAATGGCCAATGGTTTCAAAGTGCCGTCATCTTTCAAGAAAAGGATTGTCCTGCTGGCATAAATCTTCGTTGAAGTTGTGTTTATCATCCTCACGTATGGCATCAATGAATCATGGTGATCCAATATAAACAATTTGTTGCCATAGAGTGCCTATAAAATCGTATAATTTTCAACATTTGTTATAGATACTAGGAACAAATCAGCTTATTAAAACTGCACGATGCGTTTTGAGCTCTTCTGTTGAAAAAATCGCGCTAGGAACATTACCTCATATACATTGTGCCCTTCCAGGTTCTTCTCAAGGTGATCTTCGGAAATTTTACTAGATTGATCGCCATAACTTTAGGGTCCAGCTTGCTTGTTGGTGGGAATTCCTGTAGTTAAATTAAACCAGATCATTATTAAAGGTGAAACAAAAACCTGAACTTGGCTATATTTGTTCTACCATTGTTAATAACTTTAAAAAGTAATTATGAAATTACTTCAAGACGACGAATGACGACAGGATTCACTCCAGCCAACATTTCTCTTGCAAATTCTTCATCAGTCCTCCATGCTGTCTTATCCACTGCTCCAAATCATTGAGGAATCAAACTTAGATAATTTAAAAACAAGTAAAACAAAAAAAGACTAGCGAAAGGGCAAATGGGCAATTTCATGGACATTTTAACCAGACAAAAAAAATCATCTTCAGAACATTATTAGCTGCACCATATAGATACACGAAATACCTTTAGTCACGTGAGGAACGGGGTATTTGAGGAACTGTTCACCGTCGGTTCGGAAAATTTCCTTGAGCATCTCAAAGGGGACGTTTTTCCTGATAGTGTCAAGCACAGCTACTGGTAGCTTAAATCCTCCTTCATACAAGTTATCTATTTCTTTGAAGCTATCCCATTCCTCGGTGCCATCGAAATAACCTTCCAGCGCCGGCTTGATGGCTTGAACCAGAGACTTCAATCCAAAAGCAAGGAAGTCCGACATCTTCAGGTGACCAAAACGTTCATCACGCGGAACATAAATGTTTAAGCCATTAAGGATAAACAGCCTACTCTCGCTGTTAGGATCTGTTAGCAAAATTATGTCATTGCAAAAATGAAACGTCAACAACAACATTCTACATTGTACAATTTGTCACTGCTTATAATCGGAAAGACCAAAAAAAAATAAAATTGAACTTTTCACGCAAATGTCAAACCTGTTTTGGTGGGTGCTCTGCCAGTTCTTCCTCTGCGAGGGTAAGGGAAGTCGCTAGACCCTCCAAGGATTTGGCGGACGTACTGCGGACCCTTGTCGGGATCGCCCAAATCATTGTACAGAGCATAGTCGTAGACTCTGTCCCATTCCTTGAGCTCTCCGGTTCCGTTTCCTCTCAAGTTCACCAGCTCTTGCTGTCTATAATAACGCAGAGGCGCTGGTGTTTCACTTGGAAGATATGCCTGCAAAAACAAGATATCTTGTCACCAAGTCTGGTTAATCATCAAAACATGGTGTCATAGCGATTACCTTGTTTTGGAAGAAAATGCGGTCGTAGTCGTAGCGGTTTTTGGGGTAGACCCAGGAGTTGCAGACGAAGTGGAGGATGCCTTGGCCAGGAACATCTTCGAGAGTGATGGTCTTGAGGAAGAACTCAGTGGGGTGATTGTTGGTGACGATGATAGCTCCAGGAACTCCAATGCCTTCCTCATCGTCGAAGGTAACTCCGAATACCGACTCCCCTGGGGTCAGTGACGGGAGAGCGGTGATCCAGTTCTCCAAGTATGCTTTCTTCCCCACCTTCCCTTTCAACGCATTTCCTACAAACAAACAAAGAAAGCACAAATTTAACGATATTTTAACTCAAAGATTATAATTTCTTAAAATATTTTTTAGAAATAATAAAACCACACAATAATTTTTATTGTATAATTATTTCAATTATTTTGATTTTTTACTTTATAATATATTTCAATATTTTTTGTTATAATTTTATCATTATATGTCTTTCTAGCAAAATAAAAAAATCAACATATGTCTATTTTTTGAGGAAAAAAATTGTGTGTTCAAGAATTTTTTTTCCCCCTAACAGATATTACCCTTGAGACATATGAAGAATTGTCCTTTCTCTCTCTTTTTTTTTTTTTTTTTTTTTAACATCTATAATCAAGTTAAGTTAATAATAAATTATTTTGGAAATAAAAAGAAGTTGTCCTATGAGTTAAAAGCAAGATCGACCATGGGTAAAAAATAATCACACTCATGATACACGGTAGATCTGTAGATCTCTCTCCATGTTAGGAAGGAAATGAAAACAAAATCGTCTATGCACTGCCAATAATTTTGTGTTTCTAGTATTTTTTTTTTTAATCAAACAAAATGCCACTTTCAATTCAAAAACATGTTAGTAATAATAACTGGCTTCACTTAGGTTATAACATAATAACATAAGTACAAACTCTATTTTAACTTGAAAAAAAGTAATCTTCATTTCATCACGAGTTTTAATTTATACTTTAACACCTAATTAGTTTTTGACGTGTCAAAAGCAAAACTCACAAAAAAGTATCGGGTCCACCTTTACTGGTGTTCAGCTAAAAAAGCTCAAAAATAGAGTGACAAATCTAAAAAACCTCAAAATTTTGTATGATGAAGAAGCCGGATTTTTAACGTCGTTTTTCATAGTGTCGTTAAATCTTTGTCGTTTTCCACGAATTTACTTACAATCACTAGTACAAATATACGAAAAAAAACATTCTTACCACGTGACCAACCAACCTAAGCAGCTAGATTATGATGACAATCACTTTTAGAGATAACAAGAACGTGGAGTTTAGCACCAAAAAGAACCAAATAGTATTCACATTAAAAAAAAAAAAGCAAAACAAAACAAAACAAACAAAACAAAAGCAATAACACGAAGATTATTATAGTTTAAGAAAACTATAACAATTACCAGCCTCGCTATTGACAGCACTAACAAGCTGCAGGGCAACTCCTTGGCCCAGAAAATCGCTTACGCGGTCGACAACCGAAGCG
>CAMOHE010043002.1:0-48120 GCA_946598075.1 Artocarpus hirsutus
AGAATACAAACCTTGTTTGAACAAAAACGGATTGAAATCAAGATTTTTCATTTTTCCTCTATTTTCTCTATTTTCAGATTTTTGTAAAAATCTTGTTTAAAACTTGTTTTAATCCATTAAAAGGTGTTCTACTATGATTTTCTATTGTTTATGATGATTTCCCAAGCTTGAGAATTGAGAAAACAGGTTGTATTGAAGAATTGGGCTCAGGGAAAGCCGAGACCCGTGCGTGAAAATTTCTAGAATTTCCTAGATCGGCAGGCCGAACTTGACCTTCGGCAGGCCGGATTCAAAGGATCGGCAGGCCGGATTCATCCGACCGGCAGGCCGAACCTAGGAAACTTCGGCCGGCCAAACCAGGGGGACCGGCAGGCCGATTGAACCTAACTTAAATTTTGTGATTTTTCACTCGTTTTCATTGTTTTGAACCCTTATTGAAATTTCAACTTTATAAAATGATTTTATAAACCTAAATGGCATACTAGGACACCATGAGATGATTTAGCATCATAGGATATCTCGGGTTAGATACTAATGAACTAAGTTACTATGCGTTTAGGAATTGTGCGTGGATCCGCAGAGCTAACGTATAACGGACCGAGATTACGATGTGGGACACCGACATGGATATCGAGGTAGGACTTCTACCCCTTTTCTTTGATAGCCCTGTTTCAAAATGATTTTGACCAACAAGGGATTTTTATCAAATGTTTTCAATGACTGATTGGAAAATGATTTTGTTTGAATATTTTTACAAACGGCTGATTGAGAAATGCTCATATTGAACCTCATAATAAATGTTAATGATTATATTTGGTAAATAAAGATTTTAATTGTAAAAAGATATATGGGCATGATGCCACATTAAAGATCGGGTCGTGTAGTGAACGACCTTGAGGGCAGGTTCCGAAATCCAACTGGGCCACTTCGGTGGTGAATATTTGGTTTGCCCGAGAGGATTAAAAAGGTACTCTTGACAAACTGTTTTCAATGGAATTTTAGTAAATGTAAATACTTATTTGATTTATTTAATTATTTATTTATTTAGAAAGTTCTAATAGAATATTTATCTGTTTATCTTAAAATATAGTCCTACTAAGCCTTTCGTTCACGTTTTTATTGTTTTAAAATCTTACCCCTAGGTGGATATCAGCTTAGGATTAGAGAAGAGTCCGCTGACCGGACTTACAACCAGTAGAAGATTTGGGTAAGTTATAGTACAATAAATCAAGGCATGTAAGATCTTAACTTATTCTTTTATTTTAGAAGTATTATATTTGTGTGCACAATATGTGAGCCAGTGAGACCCATACTCGTTTCACCTCATATTTAATTATTTTAAATGTTCTTTTTATTTGCTCAATCATTATGACAGTTTATTTTATTTCCTTAATTTCTTCTATTCGAACGATTTTAAAATTATCTCATTTAATTTATTTATAAATTAAATTCTAAAACTCTGTTTTTAACTAAATCTTTATTTAATTAACTTAACTAAACCACCACGTCACCTCCCGTACTCCGGGGCGTGACATGTAATGTGCAATCACTCACAAAGAGTTGCTTTTAAAATTTATGTTCAAAGTTATACCAAGCATTGTGGCACCAGGAATCTTCATAGGCCTCACAAGAAAAGGGCATATTTTAGAAATTTAATTTTCCCAAAAATTACAAAATTATAAAAGTTTTTGAGCTTGTATACCATGTTAATTCGTTTAAACCCACCCCAAAAGCAACTGGATTTAAACAAAACACAAATAATTTAACACATCAGACCAAAATAAACAAAACAACGTCTTAAGGTTCAAACAGAAACAAATCCCGGCAGTAAAATGACATGAAGAGAGAGCAGTATATCAAGAGCGACAGCAACTTAAATTCGAAGCGGGATTATTCCAAAAAAATATACAAATAAAAAAAAAATTCGACGCGGGATTTTTACCACTGCTGCAAAAACTACATCTAGACAGAAAGGTAACTAGTTCTTGAACAGAAAGGGAATGAGATTGAATGCGAGAAGGAGACAGTGATAAGCGGAATGATTCACGGTCATTAACCAAATAGAATATGATTTCTGACTGTATAAGAAGAAACAGCTTTTCAGAGTGTTTGTTACATGATACTTACAAACAATACTCACATTTCACAACCGAAAACATTTCTGCAACTGAGAGAGCATTCTAGATTCAAATTCTGCAATTGTGCAAATAGGTGAGATTCCACAAGAGCCTAAAGAGAGGAAAAAATAGAAATGCCCGGCAAGGTAGCACCGGCGTCTACAATGAAAACATTTCCTGAAACATACAATGAAGAATCGTGTATCAGATACCGGACCAATGATGTCAATGTTGGATCTGAGGTGCCATGTTTCCTTAGAGGGACAGTTCTAGCAGCCATGTTGGAAAGCCAAGCTTTCTGCATCAGATTTTCCGTTATCTCGGACTTGAAAAGGCCTGGTGATATTGCATTCACTCTGATTTTGTATTCCCCCAATTCGAGGGCCATGACCTGTTATCACTGTTATATCAGTATCATTATTATTATTATTTTTTTCATTGGAATGTTATCTCAGTATTGTTCCCTTCCACAGCACTCTTGTTTTATCGCTAATGAACATAGAAAAATGCATGCAGTATAGAGAATTTTAATGAATGTATGAAGAAATGAGACAGATTGACTCAGAAATATCAATAGGTTCTAACTAAAGAAATAGTTAAGTTTCCGCAATAATAGAAGTTTATAAAAACTTGAAGAAGTGAAGATGTCAGGCATGGTAGGTTGTATTTGACGCCATATTGAATTTCAAGAGGATGAAGAACGAAATTTGTATAATCTGTTGCTTTAACTCAATAATGGACAAAATATCTGGTTACAAAAAGGAATGTGGAAATCTAACACAGCAACCATAAAAAGAATTAGTATTTCCTTTTTATAAAATTAGAAACTCAATTTGGGGATATTAATTTCCCGTCGCCAACATAGAGGCAAAATGAAAACAGAAGTTTTTTTGTGAATGCAAGAAAGAGCTACCTTGTCATGCTTGAGAAGCTTCCAATGAGTTCAAGATTAAAAAGAACAATCAAAAGATCATTTCCATCTTTAGAATTGATTCTCTTTATTCTTACTCTCCATGTATGAAGAACTTTTAAGAAACTCTTTTGCTTATTTTTTATCGTCTTCCACATCTCTCTATAGATATTTTAATAGGTTCAGTTGAAAGAGAACAACCATTACAAATAGATACACGGAGAATCAATGGTTGCTTATCCCCCAAATTATCATTTGTAGTCAAAATAAATAATAAAAAAAGTGTCGGCTACGTTGTTACATATATATATATATATATATATATGTTTTGAAGCCAGCTTTGTTGTTTTATATTAAATCTATAGCAAAGTAACAGGACATTACCCTTGTCAACGTGTTCAGGCCCGTTTTTGAAGATGCATAGGCAGCAGCTCCGGGCAACTGCCCACGATTAACACCAGAAATAGAAGAAATGTTGATGACTGATCATCCTTGACCTGCATCATGCATCCGTTTGCAGAGTATATCGACACCAAGCAGGTTCCAGTAAAGTTTGTTTTTAAAACCTTGTTCCATTCCTCCTTAGACAATTCAATTGGAGATCTCACACTACCTAAGACAGACATCAACTCGAAACCTCAATGTACAAACTATTCTCAAGAAATTAGCAGGAACCTAAATCTATGAATTATTATAGATATATGTTTATGCTCATTTCAGATAGTATAATTCTCCAAGATTTTGGGAGGCTGTAAAAGAAAATGCTCATTGATATAACTCTGTCAAGAAAATGCACGTTTATATAACTGGCCAAGCATCTTTTCACCCAGTGTATGTTGATTAATCTGTAGAGCAATATTTACACTAAAATCAAGATCAGTACAAAGTGCAATTAAGCTTCCTTTGATCTTGTGTTATTTTGTATCAAAAAATATTGGGATAAGAAAACCTCCCAGCACAGTTCCAAATTAAAAAAGGGGGGAAGGGGGGGGGGGGGTGGCATCTATGTTATAGCTCTAGCAATAGAAGTGAAACATCTTTTGATCATATGGGATAAACGAGAACATAAAGAGATAGAGGGCAAAAAACAATCAAGGGAAGCGTCATAAAGGAAAACTAAATAAACAAATAAACAATGCAAGTGGCATTAAGGTGGAAAATGAGCAACAACTAGAAAGTGCAAAAGGGAACAAAAGGCAATTGATGTAGTTGAACAGAGGACAGAAACACGGCATGCCAGACGATGAGGCCATAGAATTGGCTTGAATGCTCTCTTTGGTGTTTAAGGCTAAAGAGAGAGGATGATATTTTTGGGTTGATGGTGCTTGTGAACATAAACTAACCTTTTTTATGATGCAAAGGATACTCCATAAAAACAACCATGAAAGAAGAAACCAAAGCAAGAACCACACAATACCCACCTAAAACGTGGAAGCAAGGGTGGGGAAAATTCCCACTACTAACATCGAGAAAGCACCATATAACTAATGGTAGCACCAACAATACTACTAGAATTACACCATTATGGGCCGGAGCATCCCTAGCCTAAAGAACCTCCCAAAGTCTAAAAGAACAAAGAAGCAAAGAGGAGGAACACCACTAAGGAAAACGGGGAACACCACTAAGGAAAACAGCAACATCAACACAAACATTAGAAGAACTATGAAAAGCATCTATGATACGTCACAGTCACTCTCAAAAACCACCACATCAATATGCTTCTCCTTGGCCATTCTTACTCCAACCCTCAAAGTGGTGGCCTCTCCTGCTTCAAAACTAGCAAAGAATTCCCCTTCAACATAAATCCACTCTACTGCCCCACTACTCTCCCATGCCACCGCTACCACCATCGACTTTCCCTCACGAATAGCAATATCACAATTCAATTTTAAGCCAACCACTAGGAAGGGGCTGCCACACTGAACAAGGACTATACCTTCTATCTTTCGTTACAAAGGCGCAACCAAGCTCCTCAAAAACCACAGGAACCCTGCCCCCAACCTCAGTACAAGGAAAGGAAAGCCTCTGTGGACCATGTTGTTCCTAGCAGTCCAAATCTGATCGAAACGAGTAGAGAACAATTAACGGTAATCTACCTCAGAGCTTGGATCAAGAATGTACCCCAGAAGATCTCAGAAAGCCCGGGCAGAGAATCAGTTCTCGACCGGCCAGTTAAGAGAAATATAGAGGCCTTAAAGCAAAATGCATCGCTGTTTCCTCCTGCGCCCAACATCACGGGAAACACTGCAGAGGGCAAAAATAAACTAATCTGTACGCAGAGCTTAATATGTATACTCGTTTTGAAATCACATTAATCAGGTTCATTAGAACACGAGTGTGTGTCTCCATCCGACGTTTATTAATTGATTAACAATAACCAATTACAACTCAAAATCAGCTTTAAAGGGGCATTATCCCAAGTTTAATCTAATTTTATCTTATTTATAACAAGTTAATAAATTAAGCAAATAAAAATAAACATCCAAAAGAAGAAATTCTGAAATTAACATATAAGAGATTCAAAGACTCGAAATCCAAAATATATACTAACCAGTAACAAAAACAAAGTTAGAACACTAATCCTTAAGAGAGAAAAAAAAAAAAAGAATTAAAGAATTAATACCTCTAATTCCAGCGTTTTGAACCAAAGCATCAATCTTCCCAAAGGCGTCCCAAGCCTTCTGTACGGACTTCTCTATGGTGGGCCCATCGGCGCAGACATCGAGCTCCACCGCCACAGCCTAACGGCGCTTCTTACTCTCGAACCATTACCGTCATCAGAAAAAGAAGACGACGACGATGAGGGAGTGGGCGAAACGACAAGATTGATTTGGTCGCAGAGGGACTTGAGACGGTCAACGCGGCGACCGGCAGCGACGACATGGCAGGCGGCCTTTGCGAGTTCTACGCAGAACTCGCGGCCAAGCCCCGATGAGGCTCCCGTCACCATCACCACCTTGCCACTCAGGCCGTGCCATGGCTCTAAGTGGTCCAAAGCCATTGATTGCGTTTTAATCCGGTCCAAATATTGTGGTGCCCAACTTAGAAGTCATATATTAAATGGGACTTTTTTGTTGGGCATTGTGTGAAAATTAAACAAGTTCGTTGAAAGTTAAACAGACTTGTTCAAAAAATTTTCTTTACTTAATTTCAAATTTTCTTTAACCCATTTTTCAAAATATCCCTAGATTAATAAACCCAAAAATTAAAAAAAAATTAAAAAAAAAGTAGATCAAACTGCTTTTCCTCCACCTCTGGGAGGAGCCACCGTGATTCACAACCCCTGTCTTCGGGCTTCGCGAGGCGTAAGCAAAGGTCGCTGAGACTCGCCAGCTCGTGGGGCTGACGTCGTGGGTCGTGACCCCATCCTTCGCAACCCTATCACGATTCCGTAGCAATTTGCCCCTGTGGGTCACGATCTATTGCTATTGAGAATAAGATTGAGGCTCGACGATCTATTGTGACAGAGGACGCGACGGAGGTCACCATGAGACCCGCTGTCACGATCTAAGGTTGGCGCCTGTGGTCATGATTTCGCGACGTGCCGACATGATGCCACCTACCATTGAGGGGGTCCTCCTCCACGTCTTGCAGTCGATCGCGACACGACTAAGATCATGATTCCGCCTATTGCTGAAAAAAATGGTTCGCCGGTGATTTCGCCGAAGAAAATTGGTCATCGGATTTTTTAGCAATTTTCATTTATTTTGTGTAATTATTTGATTAAGAAAGTTGTTATTAGATGTAATTTTTCTAGATGGAACTTTAATTTGTTGGCGACAAAATCGACTCTCATCAATGAGTTTCAATGTAGCATCGCCCATATCAAATTCAAAGAAAAAGAAAACTTTTTAGAATTCACTGTTTTTTTTTTTTTTTTTTTGTTCTACCATACATGAGGTTGTGTTTGAAAATACTTTAAATAAAAATTAGATTGATTGGTGTAAATCTTTCCATTTAAGATCTTAAAACAAAAATATGCAACACTTAATCCAAAGCTTAAGAAAAGTTGCAGGAATGAAATAATCAAAATTGAATTTTTTATTGTCATCTACGTATTTAGACTATATTATCATGCTCTTAATAATTTTAAATTTTAATTTTTGTTCGAATTTTTTGTTTAAAATTTAAAAGTAAATACTAAATTTCTCATGCAATATATATATATATATATATATGTAAATATATTATTTTTAGAGGCATCATATCTATTTTTTACAAGCATACGTTCTCAAAAGCTAAAGGCACATCGACATTTGAAAAAAAAATCTCAAAAGCATTGTGGTAACATTGACAAGGAGCTAGGTGCCTCACTTGATCTTAGAAATTTTGACCCTTTTGTTTTTGATATCAAAATTTTTAAAAATATTTTCATATTTTTTTTGAGACAAAAATTTTAAAAACACTCTAAGTACAATTCTTAAAAAATTTTTATTTTCTAAAACAAAATTATTTTCACCTATTTTGAAGATAATACCAAACGACTCTTTTGTTTCTCAAATGGCTCTGAAGTTTGCAACGAAAAAATTGGGTTGGAAAATTTAATGTCTAGAAAGAATGATTAAACTTAGGGAAAGTAGGGCCATACATTAACATCTCATAATGTTTCATTGGCTTGAATGATATATATATATATATATATATATATATATATGTATTTTTTTTATTTTTTATTTTTTTGAAGGGAAACTGAATTTTATTAGTCACCCAAGTCATTTGGTACAAAGCAACTAATAAAGCATGGCTAGCTATCGTGCCTATAAACATTCACACTCAGTAACAATGAAAAGCTGGCCAGCATGTGGGCAACCACATTTCCACCACGAGAGGTGTAGTTACAAGATCCACAATGAGCCTTAAACACAACACTTTTGATTTCTTCAATTATATTCGCTCCTAGCGATCTATCATTTGGACTCCGTACTGCCTCAAATGCAATAAGCGCATCCGATTCCACTACATAGACCCGGAACCCCACGCATTCCAAATAGCTGTTGCTGCAGTCACCACCCCGGAACAATCTCGAGCTACGATTCCAATCCTTACTCGATCTAGGGGACCAAACACTGCATCATCGACATTCATTTTCATAACATTACCCGTAGGGGCCTTCCACTTGCTGTTCATAATTGGCAGATAGAGGTGGGGAACTTCAGCAACAAGCCAACCCATGTTGTACTCTGAGAAAATCTGATCTGCACGCTCAATTACATTCTTCCCATCCAGTGCCTTACCACTGAAACTGCTAGAATTTCCATTGGACTAGATGCTCCAACAAATCATACAGAAGAAGGCCTACTCCTCTTTAGAGACTTTACCAAAGACTAGCCCACACAAGGAGTAAAAGGGTCCCCATTTGAAGTGTTTTAGGACATTCCAAATGAAGCAACGTTCTCATACCTCTTAAGCGGCAGCACAGTAACACAGGACATGCGAGGCATCCAACGAATCCTCCCAACAATGAGGACATAAAGTCGAGCATTGAGTACCATGCTTTGCAAGGTTGGCTTTGATGGCTAAAGCATCATAAGCTGCACACCATAAATGATCTTTACCTTACTCGGTATCCAACAAGCCCATAATTTCTTCCATCAAACATCATAGGCACAAGGCCGAGGTCTCTTCCAAGCCATTTCTCACCATTTTCACATTATAACCTGAACGGACTGAGTTATGCCCTTACTGTCAAAGTGCCAGGTAGGCACATCCTCACTTCCCCTTTCTCCCAGAGGTAAACAAAGTGCTAATTCTTTGTCAATGGGCCACAAGAGCATGTCTAGTGCCTGCAACAACGATTGATTGTTAGCCATAAAAGAACTAGCCAAAAGTTGTTCATCTTCATCACGTGGAAAAGAGAATGGTCTTGAGAGCCACAGATCCTCGTAGACTTTAAGTTTCTGCCCATCCATCTTCCTTCCGATTCCTATCATAAGCAACTCTTTACCCCAGACTATACTCCGCCACACATATGAGGGATTGTGTCCCACCGATGCATTAAGGAACTCAAAATAAGCAAAGTATTTTGCTTTCAAAAACACGGGTCATTAAGATTTTGCGCTTGTTGAAATTCTCCACCCTTGCTTGGCGATGAGAGCACGATTGAAAGCTAGCATATCGTGGAAGATCATACCACCCTTACATTTAGGTTTGCAAAGAATTTTCCATCGGAGCCGATGAATCTTTTGATCTTCTTCACCACCTCCCTACCAAAATTAAGCCATTTCCACACGATCCATAACGTGCTCCACCCAATGTTCAAAGAAAATCAACTTTAGCATAATAGCTCTTAGAAAAGGACGCTCTACCCTGTCATAAACTTTGCTCAGGTGTAACTTAAGAGCCATGTAACTTGCCTTGCTTCCTGTTTTTCGTCTTATTGAATGAATGGTCTTGGAAGCTACTGTAATGTTTGTCTATGATGAGCCGATCTCGAAAGCTACTGTAATGTTTATCTATGATGAGTCGGTCTCCAAAGCTACTGTAATGTTTGTCTATGACGAGTCTCCTCAGGACAAAAGCACTTTGTCCACTTGAGATGATCCTTGAAAGATGGTACTTAAGTCTATTAACAATCACTTTGGTGACAATCTTGTAAGTCACATTACATAGTCTAATAGGCCTCAAATCAAACACCTTCTTAGGAGACTTGGTATTTGGAATAAGCACTATGTGCATCTCATTAAGGGGTCTAGCAGAGCAACGATCATTGAGTATTAGGAAAACCTGTGTGATTTCCCCTCCAACCAAATCCTAATTCTTCTCAAAAAAGCCAGCATGAAAGCCGTCTGGCCCTAGTGCTTTCCAACGCCAGTAGCTGATCAAGCTAATTTTCTAACCCTAAAATCCTTCGTTTATTAGAGCACCACTCCACTGAGTTGTTGAGCTCTTCTAAATCCTTTTGCAATGAGGAAACTTTTTTGGGAATATCACCATACATCCTATCGCCCCAAGATTTCAACGCATCAACATTCCTCTTCAATTTCTCCACTAAGAGCATTCCATCATTATTAGATACTGACACCCCCCACCCCCAATGGTCTATGTTTCTTTCACAATGCTTCCTCATGATTTGTTATTTTATTAGACTAATGCTTTTTAGCACCGTTATTAAAAAGAGGGAGATAAGAGAATCTTTTTTTGATTTGCCATTGCATAATTGTGTTGACAGATATAGGATACACTAACATCATCCATCCAAATATGTTCAAGATTTGGGTAGTTAGTTTCAGTGTCTTTTATTAGTGTTTTGCAAAAAGAATGTCAAAGAGGAACTGCAAAAGAATATCAAAGAAGAAGATTATTAGGTATTTTTGTATTGGCATCTTATGGCAACACCAAAATCAGTGTCTATTTAATCCAAAAGATTATTAAGGGGAATAATCTTCTACTTATAATATATTACACTGTGTTGTAGCAAACATGCCTAATTGGGTATTACGGTTCAAACAATACATGATGTGAGTCTAGAATTTAAGAATAGGTGCAATTTGGAGAATGGCTTGTTTCCATATCAAATTGAAATTGTAAAGCAACAAACATGTAGAAGAATGATAGAGATTCATAAAAGGATAAGGCTTAGAAAATTGCAAACTTGGATAAAACACACGATCAAGAAAACATATGGTTCTTTTGTAACGCCTGTTATTTTCTTTTAGGGACACTTATAATAATTTAGCATTAGAATGCAATATTTTAAGTGCTATTATTATTTATGTTAAGTAAATAAACTTTTTGTTTAGTAATGTCAAGGTGATGGCTACAAGAGATCGATGTGCTTGGGTTATTCAGGTCAGAAATGATGATAAGCATGAAGTTTTTTTTTTTTTTTTTTTTAAGAATTTCAACTTACTTTAAATTTATAATTTTTATAATATTCTAGAATTATATGTATCCTAGAGTTATATTCTTGACAATGACATAAATTTTATTGCATATTATTTTATTTTTATAACATTTATGATGTCATGATAATTACAGGTGTAATATTTTTATTATGGTATTAACAAACTTGACAACATAAAGTGTCCAAAACAATAATGTATAAATTAATTTTTTTTTGGGGTCATGGGGTGCAAACATTATTATTGTATATAAATAATTATGTATTATATTATATTATGTTATATTATATTATATATATTAAGACAAACTGTGTCCGATTGAAATAAAAAAAATGCCATGAAGGCAAAAGAAAAGGAAAAAAAAAAAGGAAATATAAAATTAAACTAAGACTAAGGTCACTTATGCCTACAAAACATATGGCTTCAAGCACACATTATTCTTATCCCTTTTTTTTGCCTTCATTTTTTGTCATGTTCCTCTATGCTTTTATGCTCTCTTTTCTTCCCTAAACCTCACATATCATTAATTTGGAATATTGCTTTCTTCAAGATTTTCTCTCTCAAAGAATTCAAGAACACAAGTTATGAATTTAGTTATGTGTATGATGTTTTAGTTTTGTTAATGAATGTATTTTATAGTCATGAGTGTCAGGTATGATTAGGGTTTGAAATTTGAGGTATATTGTTAAATTAGAATATGAGGTTTTGATTTCAATTGTTGAATTTTTGTGATATGTCATAAAGGTGATGATTTTAATTTTGGGAATCTTCATGTTATATTTAATTTTTAGGGTTGTATGAGTTTGGTACAAATTTAACATAATTTTTTTAATTGGAATATGATATGAGAGTTTTAGGGTTTTCGGTTATTTGATAAAATTGTCGATAACGTTTTGAATATAACTGATTTTATTTTGCTACAATTTTTGGATATGATGTGTCTATATATGTGATGAATGTCTAACATTTTTTTATATAAATTTTCCTTCAAAATATTTTTAAAATTATGAGCTTTCAATCAAACACTGCTCATAAAATTTTATTTGCTAGCATATTTGTATTTTTATGTTTTAGAGTCCATCTTATAGGGCAAAAGGCATCTTTTGATTCTGTAAAAAATTATGAGTCATTGTTGATTTGTTAACTAAATGTTTGTAAATTTTTAGCTTCATATCTTTATTATGTTCTAAGATAAAATTCGTTGATCACTAAGTACTTAGTGGTTATGAATGTTTGCCTACTATGCTCTATACAAATCATAAGAAAATAAATCCTACTTTTAAATGTGTTCCACATGATTTATTATTTTTTAAATGTTTATTTAAATGTTAAGTATATTACAAAAAAATTTCAAAAGCATATCATGCATATTTGATTTTATAAAAATGTTTGAATGAAGCATGTTTGCTATTTAGCATGTTTGGTGTTAATATTAACTCTGAATTCAAACATGTATTTTGAATTACTTCAAATTTTTTTAAAGCTAAATTTTGGATATGTTATGATTTTATGTGTCTATTATGTCTCATAATTTTTTATAAATTATTTTATGATATAAATGATTTAATCTATAATTTTTAATTAAGACTGCTCACTGTCCAAGCTTTGCTGGTAGATTTTGTAGTATTAATTGTGTGATTTATTTAAATTAACAAATAAAATTCTTATAGCTAAAAAAACCGATCATTAAATATATGTGTAAAATTTATTCTTGCAAATTTTTATGCATGTGAATTGAAAGATATAGGATTATAAATCCTTAAAGATCACTCAGTTTTGTGAATAGCAGATTTACTTGAATGTTTTGAAAATTAGAAAAATATATTTGGGATTAATATTTCAAGAAAAGAAAATTTGAGTGATATTTTTATATGTTAGCTATGTTATAGAAGAAGTTTTACACTTTATTCCTACTTATAAGTTGAGATTAATTTCTCTAAGTGATTCGGGTCAAGTTTTCTGTCTTTATGTTTCTTAATTCTAAGTGCATATTTGTAACTCTCTAACATGCTTTGTTTCGTTAAGAATGATGTATGATGATGCAATGTGGTATTAAAAGATATCATGAGCGTGAATATTACTTTCATGTATTATATGAATGATTGACCTAAACACTCTAAAAGATAAGCACACTAAGAACCGTGGCAACGTTACCCAATTTAAGGTTTAGTAAATAAGCAAGTCAAGTAAGTACATTCTCACCTGCAACATGATAAAGTTTATGAAAATGTTAAGCAATGTTTTATAAGTCAAAGCTTGTGATTTAATGTTCTTATTTCTAGAGTTTTTATGATGAATTTTTCTAAGGGTGTTTTACATATATGTTTTTATGGTTTGTGACAAGTTTTCAAAGAAAGCTTATATATATGTATATGTATAACTTAAGTAAGCGTTGCACACCCTATGTTTATGTTGTTTGGTTTGAGACTAGCTACACCACACATCTCAAAATGGTGCACCTACGATGTTAATGGTGCAACATTTGGCCCCATAAAAATAAAATGAATAATATTATAATATGGAAGTTTACGTGAAAAGATATGTTCTATATAAACTCGTACCTCATGGACTTCTATGATTATGATTACAATGTTATGTAGATTTTTATGAAATGTTTTATGTTGTGAGATAAGAAGGCGTGCTTCTTAAGCTTATGCTTACTTAGTTTTGTATCATGTTGTAGACAAAGATAAAAGGCATATGGAATAGGTAGAGGACGAGGACATGCATGTGCACAAGAAGTGTTGGATTGAAAACGGAAGCACACCATGAAAAGTATTAATAACTTGAGCAATGATTTTATTACTAATGTTATTTTTTGCATTTATGTTGAATTAAGGCTTGGTTTATTTTCCTATGGACTTTTAAATGTTTTAAGATTGTTTAATATTTCCTTAATTATGGTTTCTTGATGATTATACCAAGTTTCTTTTATTTTGATATGATTAAATTATCTGGACATATAAGCATTTTTTTTGAGTGTTTTAAACATTATTTGAAGTTTTATATATTTTTATAAGTCAATAAAATATTGTATTTTTAAGCTAATTGTTTGTGTAGGATGACGGTTAGCCGAACCCTATAAGTATTCCATTGGGCTAACTGAGGTAAGGGAAGCAAAACTAATAAGTAGTTTTCTAAAAAATGGATGTATTTCTTGGAATATTTCTCAGAGTATTATTGATTGTTTCGAACTTCTTATCGGTAATTATTAAGTTTAACAGTAAAAGCAACGATTATTGTAATGTCCATAAGGGGCTGTAACATTTTTAAACTTTGCAAATTAATGTTTTCTCCTAGATTAAATGCACAATTTTTTTTTTTAAAAAAGAGTGTCAACAAATCATAGAACTAACATGTTTTCCTCTCACTTATCTAGGAAAATCAAAATAGTATATGTCTTCTATGGTTTAAGTTTTGGTAAAAATAAAATATACTTAGAGACCGCTATAAAACTTAGGAAATGTGTTAGCACGTAGAAAGATTAACCTAGTGTATAGAGGACGTAGCTTAGGTTTGATGGGTAGAGTAGCCACAACAGCTCAGTTTGGTGGTGCACAAGTCCTAGGGATTTTCTTTAATGTTTTTACTAAAGGGAATCATCATGGGAAGACCTTAGGTGAAGAAAAAAGAGTTACACACATCTGTGAGCATATAGAAACCATGGTAACTATAGCTAATGTATTCATAGCTCTTCCTGATGGTATAGGCATCCTTGAGGGAATGTTTGTAGTTGCTAGTGGGAACTTGCTAAGTCTTTATTCTAAGCCTTTAGGACTTTTAAATGTTAATGGTTATTATGATGGTTTGTTAAAGTTTTTAGATCATGCTGCAAATCAAAACTTCATTGTACAAGCTGGAAGACAGATTTTTGTCATCCCTTCAATTGTAGAGGAATTGCTGGACTAGATTGAGCTCGTTCATTCGGAGTCCAATACTACAACTTTGGGGTTAGACTAGGACGATGTCAATAGAAAGCGACTGTTGGATATGAGCCTTTACTTGTAATCTTTCGATGTTATCCATAACATGTTCACTTTTTCTTTCTCTTCAAGTGATGTTGTTTTGTCTTTCCTTCTTTTTTTTTTAATTTTGATTTTGTTAGCTTGTTGTTTATCTCTTTGTATTAAATTAAATAAAAATAAAAAATCAAACGATATGTGTTTGTGTGTTAGTGGCATGTTGTTAATAAAACCTTTAGATTCATTTTACTCAGTCTTAGGATGGTAGACGTACTGATTAACTAGTACTCTTGAAACGCATTCTTTTTAAGGTCTAAAAATGTGATTTATCGATGCTTCAATTCTTCATTTTGTTTATTCTGTATGTTTGCATACATGCATGATTATGATGCATATATGGAGCATTTTATACTCTTGAAACTTGTCCTAGTCATGCCTATAATATCTACATTCTGTCAAGTGTTTGCATTTGCATCTATCCAAATAAAAAATATATATAAATAAAAAATAGAAAAATAAAAATGTCAGAGCCTTCATCAGTCATGTACTTAACCTTTGTTTATCTTTTAAACATTGAAGACAATGTTCATAATAAGTTTAGGGGTATAACACCATTAATTTCAAATTTTTAATTTTTTTTGCCTTTTTGTTTAATTTTTGTTTATTGTTGTAAATTGTTTCTAAATATATGTATATATGTTATGTTTTTAAGTTTCTGCTTTAAGTTGATGTCCTTGGTCGATGATAAAACTTGTTCTAAAATGTGCATAGCTCTTTAAAAATGATAAACATCGTGTCTATATATAAGTTAACTCATTTGCTAGTGTTATTTTACTTACAATTCCTCTGAACACTTAATGCACTTACTCATTATCACTTAGTTGTTTGTGTACTTAGAGGATGTTTATATAATTCAGCAATGTTAGATTAAGTGCCCTAAATATTAAATGAAGTAATAATTTTTTGGAGACATTTAATCAATAAATAGTTTATTAATTATTTAATATTTTAAATATGTCCTCTTTATGTTCATTCTTGTTGAATATATGATCCACAAACTAGAGTCTAAGACTATTAATCTAAACCTTTAAGATCATGCATATGACTTTCAGATTATGCAAAAATGAATCTTAAAGGTGACAGTCTAAATAAAAAGATCTACAATTGAGGGAATAAAGTTGGTCGTTTTATTCATGTAACAATTGTTATGTTGTTTACATTACATCCCTAATGAAAGATGGCTTCTCTTGGTCATCGGAGTTAGACTCCGCAAGTAGAAATATTGGTATATTGTTATAAGTGACGATATATTGGATCTGGACAAAAGTTGAATTGATTTTATTAATAATTCAGTTTGTTTAAATCAATTCACTTTAAACAATCATATGTGTCATATCCTAATCCTAAAATGAATTGATGGGCTCGTATTCTTGACTTGTGTTTTTTGATATACTAAAGGGTGACATCTAAAATTATATGAAGGTACCCATGCTCATACGATGGAGACATGATTCTTGATTAACATAGACTCGTTATTCATAGATATGGAATCCATAATGATATTCTCTTATAGGCATTACCTTGTAATTGGAAAAACTAGAGTGTTCAGCCCTTCGGATACATAGGTGTAACTGAATAATATTCAATTTGTATTGGTTTTGAATAGTAAGTTTTCTAATGGTGGGATAATAGAATATAAGATAAAAATAACTAGAAAGGTAAAATGAAATTTTATCCTTATGTTGATTATGAATATCCTACAGGAATGTTACATATTATGATATTTCATGGATGATTAACTTATTAAAGTTTTATAATTTATATATAGTTCGAGAGTGCAGCTTTAAGCTTTTAGTAGAATAGCTTAAGAGTTGATAATTATAAAATGAACATGTCGAGGATGTGTTATTTTATAATTAGAAGAGCTTGATTTATATATGTCCATGGAGTCCTCTTTGCTAGCTTACAATATTTCTTATAATGATACGACGTATTTTTCTTACATATTGGTAACTTATGTTAATTCTTAGATTGGTTTAAATTTAGTTGATTGGATTCAATAATTCATGTTAATTTATTGGTTGAATTAATTTTATGCATTAATTCAAGATAAACATGTTGAATTATTTGAATATATATTTTATTTGATATGGGATTATCTATATATGATTATTTTAATCAAATAACTTCTCTATTAGGTTATCTGAGTTAAAACTGTAGCTATATCAAAGATCCCCATGAAGAATAAAATATAGAAACTTCCATAACTAGGCAAACTGGTAGTCTGGTGACCAAATCTGGCCAACTGGTGGAGCATAACTTAGAGTCACGGAAAACAGCACAAACAGCAGACCGATTGGGGGTAATCTTGTTACACATCTTTCACGTGTTTTAATATGGATTTTGAACTAGTTTCGAATTTAGAAGCCCTATCTAAGTTTAATTGACTCCTTATCAACCATTATAAATAGAATATTTGCATCTATTGTTATTTAAATTAGTAGAGAAATTTAGAGAGAGTATTCTAGAGAGAGAAACTTTAAAACTCCCATAGAGCAATTGTTTAGCATCCCAAACCTTAACTCTTGGTATTCTCTTGTGGTTAGATGGCGACATTACCTAGAGGAGAATTGAACGAAGTATGCCTACTGGCATTCCGATTGTGGAAAAGAGAATAGCAAAGAAGATTAGTTGGTTGAAATCTTCTAGATGCAATTCTCAGTAGTAGCTCTATCAAAGTTTTTTCTTGTTAGAACTACGGTTTCAATCCTAAGAGGTACGCAAGATTTTAATTAATTTTTATATATAGCATGTCTAACTTGTTATTTGGAAAAATGCTTTGATTTAAAATTTTTAAAATTCTACTGCGCTCACGTTTTTTCTAATAAGTAACTCTTAAACTTTTTTAGATTTTTAAACTCTGAAACTTGTCCAATTATCGCTCGACACGAAACCTAGGCTGCATAACATTTAGGACTTAATTTAGGCCTTTTTTTTTACTATTTGAGCCTTTCTAAGCCTACCTTGATATACATTGATCCTTAGTCACCCCCGTTGAGCCTAACTTTCAATTTTCTTTTTCAACCACAAATTTTAACTTAGCATTTATTTATTTTCTATCCGTTTTAATTATTCACCTGTAAGTTGTGTTAATTATCCTTCTATAATTTATTTTAAAGTTTGTTTGTATATGGAAGAAATGGTTGTATTGTGAATAAGATTTTTTTTGTAATTTATTTATTTTTTGTTTTGTATAATTTGTATTTTCATTGTAAATTGTAATATGAACTTAAAAAAAAAAAGAAAAAAAATGAAATGATAAAAAATATAAAAAAATTGTGGATGGCACAAGAAGAAAGCAAAATTCAAGTTAGGGGGTTGTTTAGTAAATGGGATGTTGATTTTGTTCTCTTAAGGTCTGTTGATAGATGTATGCTTTATTAGTGCTTTGAACTCACTCATTTCCAAACAATCCTACTGATTACCTTGTCTATATACATTACAAGTTAGTAAAGGTCCTAATGATCCTTAATATTATGTTAATCTACATTAGTAGAGAGATGATATGAAAGACATTCCTATAGAGTACAAAATTTTATTTTTCAATCAGTTTTAAATTATTGATTTGCATAAACTAGTTTTGGTAACTTTAGGTAAGTGTAAATGATTAACACATATACACTAAGAGGATCTTAGTAAGATAGGATTAACATTTGAATTAAATTTACATACATTTGTAATGTTTTGAATTTTTCTTAAAATATGTAATATTCAAAATCTTTGAAGCCTACTTCAATACATCAACTCAAAACTCATGTGTTTTTTTTCTTTTTTATTTTTTTAGTTTTAGTCTAAATTAATATTTTGTAAACTATTTTTATTGTAAGGTTATTTCTAGTGTTTTTAATACTATAAGAGAGTGCTATTTCTATGGAGATGGACCCACCAAACAGCGTAAAAAATTTTGAGTCAAATTCTAAACTCTCTTTTACTTTTTTAATGCTTATTTTATGTTTAAATTTATTATCTTTATTTCTGTTGCTATTATTTAGTTGGGATTATGATGTAACTTAAAATTTATGAACATCTTATAGCTAAATTTTAGCTTTGTAATTCTCATATTATTGTTAAGTGTTGTATATTGTACTTAATGCTTTTAATTAACTGGTCGTTAGTTAGATGATCAAATAAATCATAATGAGACCAGAAGGAGATTTATGGTATACGAACCTATGTAGAATACCATAGATTGCATATACGTTAGAAATAATCTTGCATGGTTTGTGTAGTCACTAAATGAAAATCCCAAGTTCACAATGAATGCTTAATTGTTGTAATTCACATGGGAATATAGTAATTTAAAAATTTGAGGATATTTTTAGCACTACTCAGAAGAAAGCTTTGGATAAAATATAGATTTTTGACCATCAATATAATTTGAGTATATCACACAAATATGTTTAATTGAATAGGATCAGATTAATATTAAGTGAAATCATTATTCCCAATATTTTAGATTTTATTTTAATTTCCATTTTAATTTATTTTCATTTATTCTTAAGTCTCATTTTAATTTAATTTAGTTAGTAAAATTCAAAAACATCCCCTCACAACAATAATTAAATTAATTTTAGAGTTAGATTTAAATTAGTCAAATTAATAAAAATTACTTAATCCTTGTGGAATTGATTCCTACGCTTTGATACACTATATCTCAATTGACAATGATTGCATCTAATTGCACGAGCACGAACAGTTTTTTTTTCTTCTTCTGTCGTGCAAATTTAGCATTCGTTGGAATGAAAATTAAAGTTTGTAATCTAGTGTGACACGGCTTATGGGAGGGAAAAAATGGCACGATCTAGGTCGTGAAACAAGCGATCAAATAGCTAGCATTTGAAGCACAAGTAGTGAGTCAGCCAAAAGAATCTTAGCCGTTAGATCGATCTTTGCTCAAGCGCTACATGGATTGGATTGTGAGTGCAAGTGCACTAGCCCATAGCAGATAAGAGGCCATGTTGAGCAGCCCATGTGGATGGGCAGGGCTGTTGGCCATGCGCTCTACATCACGTGTGTACTACATGCACTAATCAAAAGCCTCCACACGTTAGTACAGACGCTTATTGTGCTTTTGTGTTGTCATTGACTAGCAGAAAGAATTCTACCATGTGGCCATTGACTTCCATTTGGCACTAACACAACGATGACGAGGCTGGAGCTTAAATCTTTTGAAAATTATATTTTGGCCCTTGTTTTGAGGTTTTCTTGCATATTTAGAATGATCAATCATGTTTTTATGACGTTCATGGGTGTCCTAAACTCTTTTCTCCCTACCTATTATTTTTCCACAAAGGTTTCCCTTTGCTAGGAGTCGAGGAATAATCCCTAAGACTTTGACACTATCAGACTTAGCTGCTGTTTCCACATTTCTTATTAATCTTAAACTACCACCCCTATAGGTCAGATTAATCTTCCTGTGTGCTAAGGCTTGCCTAAGTGTCATGCGGCTTCTAGGTAGACTTTATCTTTTCTAGGGCTAGAACCATAAAAGACACAAACATTCTTCATTTTCTTGGTGGACTAGAGGGTAGACATATTTGGTTTGTATGAGTAATTGCTTTATAACTACTCCATTTACACTCGGGGTTCTACATCAGATTTTAAAGACGAGAGATATGCAAAAAGACTAAAGAGATGATGAGTAGGTAATGAAAAGGTAATCCTAAACAAAATATTGTGCAGGTAAGAAAGTTAAAAAAAAGCGATTGACAGTTATAGAAAGCCTGATATATGTTTTGAAAAATTTCAGACTCAAACTATATAACTTTTTGTTAGTGATGTGCCCTAGGCCAATTATGTAATGACCACATTTTGACTTTGTTACATTTGCATTTATTAATAAAGAGGCATTTTTATTATTGTTTTTTATTATAATTCCATGAATAGTTAATTATGCCTAAGGTCATCAAGTATGTGACATGATAAAAACTCTTAGGTGAAAATTGAATTCTATTCTAAATTATCCCTAGTCAATCATTATTATTGAGATAATAATGAATGAAGACTAGCATGAAGTTTGACTGATGATTACGTTTTACTAATCATGTGTATGAGATACTAAGTCAACTCATACATATTTGAAAAATGATGTATTGGATCGACCCGCTATAAGAATACTGCATGGATAATTGTTATAAATGATTCTCATTACAATAGTATTATCCTAGTCCTCTAACCTAAAATCACCATTGTTTCCTACATGACAAGTTCTATATTTTGACACACTATAATATTATCTTTAACAAGATGATGAAATGGATTGTTGTTGGATATAAAATGAATCATGTGAGGAATATGAGTGATTAAGAAGGAACTTGTCCCTCATTTATTATGAGAAAGATATCTATAGGCCCTCGATAAGTTAGACTAAAGAAAAATGTATGGCCATACTGGAATGAATTGATAAAGGTTATCAATATCAGTCTACTTAAGATCAAGAATAATATGACTGAATAGTATAAGGATGACATAAATCATGCCTTATGTTCAATCAAGGTATCTAGTGACAAAAAAACTTTAATACTTATTGTGGATTAGGTTATGTCGGATTATTGACATTCGCATAACTTGGGTAATTATAATGTCTTGCTAGAGGCCACTTATGATTTGTGGACTAGAAACAAAATTTCAAGCCCACTACCAACGTTATGTGAACCTACAAGGTCTCACACTTAGAATAGACCAAAAACAAATTTTGGGGTTTATTGTGTCTAGGTCCAATGAACCTAATAATATCTAGATTCGATGTACTAGATATCTCTAGGTTCATCAAACCTAACGTTATCTAGATTCTATGAATCATATTTGGATTACAGTTTACCCTAGTTAAAATCTGACTCTATCTCGAAGTCAATATATATATATATATGTTTTAGGGTTTCCAGCTGAATTAGATAAGAAAAGCCATTCTCTTATTCTAAAGGTGAAAACATTAAAACTTTAAAATTAGAGAGAGTCATTTAACACAAGGAGAGGATGCTAACACACCGATTTAGTTTTTGAGAAGTCTGTTCCTGTGGATTCCTGCAGAGGGCGTTGCTCTAAGTAACAACATCTGAATCCAATCCTGAATACAAAAAGTTTGAGTTAGGGTGTTACTGGAGTGAACCCGCTCTCTTCCTTTTAGAAATCTTGCCCCTTTTGTCATCCTAGTAAGATTCTATTACTTTTTTATCATTTTAATTGTATTGCATGGATCCTGCAAGGGTTTTATGGGAATTAATTTTGATTTTTCGCTGCTTATTTGAATCACAAAATCCAACAAAACCTAACAGTTAGTGCCCTTCAATTTGTAGGAAGTAGATCTGAGTACTATCATAGGCAATAGGGCACGTGTCATATGCTTATTGCGCGTAAGTTTTAGACCACCACCCATTGATCTTCTACATGAGCTTGTGGGTCTTCCTTTGTCGCTTTCAACTTCAGATCTAAGAGGTTTAGCCAAACAAACAAAGAATTGTACAATTTTCTGTTTAACACTCAACCAACCCAATCTGTTTATATAAAATATATCAAACACAAAATGGTCATCAAATCAGGTAATCAAGATCTGCTTATAATGAGAATATCAAACACACAAAGACTAAATTGAGTATGTCAAACATATCTGTCAACATCTTTGGATTTGTTACACAATATTGGGCTAAGCTATCTTTGGGCCTAAGTTAGATTTAGGTCCATCCAAATCGTACCCACCAGTTATGTTTAATTTTTGTAAATTATTATTAATTTATGCAAATAGTGAATTGTGAGGCCAATTAGACCAAATTGAATATAGCAACGCCACCCATCAGCAAAGAAGATAAAAGTTGGTTAAATTTTGCCCAAGGTTAGACATTAGACGATAGTTTATTTATGAAATTGTCGTCTAATGTAAAACATTAGGCCACATTAGACGATAGTATTTTTTGGAAGACTATCATCTGACATTATTCCACTCGAGTGAATAGGACATTGGACGATGGTTACAACATATTATGATAGGATTAGATGATTGTTAACTGACCATCGTCTAATCTGTAGATGATTTCTATGGTGTAGTTGAAGATATAGAAAAGAATGAATGATTTGACTACTAAAGAAACTTCTATATGGTTTAAAATAATAATCTCGTCAGTGGTGAAAGTGATTCAATCAACATTTATTGATTTTAAAAGAAGTGAATATGATCCTTATTTATACTATAAGGACTCAAGAACTGACAAGGTATTGTATCTTCTACTTTATGGAGTTGATCTACTGATTACTAGTAAGAATTTGGGAATTATTAATAGGGTAAAGAAAATGCTAAGCATAGAATTCGACAAGAAGGACTTGCAGAAGGTAAAGAGAATTATGGGAATTAACATTAAAGGAGACAGAAAAAAAGGATCAGTTATGCTTGTCACAAGAAGAGTGCTTGAAGAAGGCAGAGGACAAGTTCTCAGTCAGTGACGTAAAGGCTGCTTGTGTGCCACTTGCGTAGGCCCTTTTAAACTTTCTGTGTGATAGTATCCAACAACGAAAAAAGAGAAGATGATGACTAAAACAATTCCTTCCTCTAGCGCAGTGGGATCACCTATGTATGCAACGATAAGCCCCAGGCCAAATCTATCATATGTTGCAAGTGAGCTTAGTAATTATATAACAAACCCTAAACAAGAACACTGACTAGCAATGAAATGGTTATTAAAGTATGTGAATTGTACTATGAGTTATGGACTTATTTATAAGGTTAATACAAACCAATTATGTCTAGAAGGTTTTGTAGACTCTGACTTTGCAAATGACAGAGATAAAAGGAGGTCTACATCAACTACATGATGACTCCTGGAGGTAACTGCATCAACTAGAAGGCACAACTTAAGCCTATGGTGGCATTATCCAACACTATGGCTAAATATATGGTACGTGTAGAAGGTTTCAAGGAAGCAATTTGGCTTCAAGGACTCCTAAGAGAACTCAAAGTTCTCTAGGTAGTTGCAACCATTTATACTGATAGCCAGTCAGCCATGCATTTATAAAGTAATCTGGTTTATCAGGAGAAAACCAAACACATTTTATGCAAGACCTTATCTTTATCATAGAGAAGGTTAAAGAATGAGTCATCAAGCGAGAAAAGGTTGACACTAAAAAAATAGAGTTCAGTAATTGCTACTAATGTTGATAGATATCTCCAAAAATGTTTGGACTTGTTTAGCATTGGCAAAATTTTTAGAAGGACAGAGCCATGACCTTCCACAAGAATGTTGTATTTTAGTTCCACTGTCATTTATTGCATTAAGGTTAAGCTTGTAAAAGTAATTCCACTAAAATGACACTGAGTAAAAAAGAGAATGCATTCTTAGAGAGATAAGCTATATGTCGTTTCAATAGGAAGCATTAAGTGTTTAAGTCTAGCTCAGCTTTAGCCATCCTATGAGAAGTCTACATATGGCAATTCTAATTATTTACTGCCTCATTAGCAATTCTTAGTTATTATTGTCACGCTATTTTATGAATGTTACAATAATCGTTACTTTTACCTTAAAGATAATCAATTCAAATAAAACATTTACACTTAAGCATATATCATAGGAAAACATGCTTTTTTTAAAAAAAAACTACTTACTGGAATTGCTTCCCTCACCTTGATTAGCCCGATGGCCTATAGTGTTTGATTAATTGACATTTTGCAAAAACGATTAGTTTATAAATACAAAAAAAAAAAAAAAACTTCAAACAATGTTTAAAACCCTCAAGAAAAAAATACTTAGATATCCAAATAGTTTAATCACATAAAAATAAAAGAAACATGATATAGTCCTCAAGAAACCATAATTAGGGAAATATTAAACAATCTTAAAACATTCAAAAGGCTATAGGAAAATAATCCAAATCTTAAATCAACATCAGTGTGGAAAATAACATTAAAACAAAGTCATTGCTTAAGTAGTTATTTCTTTTCATGGCATGATTTTGTTTTCAATCCAACACTCATTGCACATAAACTACGTTCCCAATCCTCCATCCTAGTCCATGATCCTTTTATCTTTATCTGCAACATGACATAAAACTAAGTAAGCATAAGCTTAGTAAGTACACTTTCCTATCTCACAACAAAAAAATACAAACTTTCATAAAATTATATCATAACATCATAAGCATAATTATAATTATAGCAATGTACCAGGCACACATTTATATTGAATATATCTTTTAGTTAAACTTTTATATTAAAACATTATTCATTTTATCTTTAAGGGCCCAAGCATTGTACCATTAACATCGTAGGCGTGCCATTATGAAAAGAGTGGGGTAGCTAGTCCCAAACCAAGCATGACAAGTCCAAACCTTACGGGACATTATAAATATAAAAAGAAGGTGTACAATGCTTAATTAAGTGATACATACATATATATATGTGCAAGTTTTCTAAAAAAAATCCGTCATAAATCGTCAAAACATAAAAGAAAAAAGTTCCTTACAAAAAATTCATCATAAAAGGTCTTGAAACAAGAACATTAAATCACAAATCTTTGCTTATAAAACATTGCTAATATTTCATAAAATTTATATGTTGTAGATGAGAATGTACTTACTTAACTTACTTACTTACTAAACCTTAAATTGAATGACGTAGCCGCAGTTCTTGGTGTGCTCACCTTTTATAGTGTTCATGTCATTCATTCATCTAATACATGAAATTAATATTCATGTTCATGATATTATTTAATACTGTATTATTTCTTCATACATTATTCTTAATGAAACAAAGTATCTTTGAGTCACAAACAAGTACTTAGAATCAAGAAACATAAAGACAGAAGATTCCGCCTTTAATCACTTAGAGAATTAAATCTCAATTCGTAAGCAATACAAAAGCATAAATCATAAACTTTTTCCATAACTTAGCTAACATATAAAATCATCACTCAAATTTTCTTCTTTTGAAAATATTAATTCAAAATACCTTTTTCAAATTTTCAAAACATTAAAGTAATTCTGCCATTCATAAAAACTGACTAACCTTGAAGGATTCATCACCTTATATTTTTCAATTCACATTCAATTAGAACATAAAACATTTTAGGAATAAATTAACAAATATATATAATAACCCTCATATTTTTTTAGCTATAATAATGTCATTTGATAATTTAAATAAATCACATAATCAATACAACAAAATCTGTTAATAAAAGCTGGGCAGTGAGTAGTCTTCATTAAAAATTACAGATTAAATAATTTATGCAATGTAATAATTTACAAAAATTATCACATGTAATAGACATATAAAAATATAACATATCCAAAACTGAGCCTTAAATAAAGTTGCAACAATTCAAAATACATGTTTGAATTCAAAGACAATATTAGAATCTGACATTCTAAACAACAAACACTTTTCATTCAAACATTTTTATAAAATCAAATGTGCATAATATGCTTGTTGAATTTTTAAGTGACATGTTGACATATAAATAAACACTAAAAAAATAAGAAATCATGAAAACCACTTTTAAAAGTATGATTTACTATCTCACAAATTATATAGAGTGTATCAAACAGACATTCATAGCCACTAAGTACTCGACGATCGGCAAATTTTATCTTAAAACATAATAAAGATATGAAGTAAAAAATTTACATACACTTAGCTAACATATTAACATTGATGCAAAATTTTTTACAGAAACAAAAGATGACGCTTAGCTAATAAAATGGACTGTATAAGACACATATACAAATCCATTAGTAAATAAAAATTCATGAGCTGTGTTTGATTGAAAGCTCATAGCATTTAAAATATATTGAACAAAAACTTATAAAAAGATTTCATGAATTCTTAACATTTATATACACATCATATCAAAAAATAGTAGAAAAATAAAATCATTTTGATTCAAAAGATTACCAAAAATCTTAACGAATAACTGAAAACCCAAAATTTCCTCATATTATGTGAACATAAATGCTTTCAACCATAAAATAACATTGTTATAATCATGTTTGTGATCTTCCTTTCTCGAGGAGGTAGGAGTGAATTTTGTATTTAGAAACTTGTTTAGTTAAGGAATCTAGTGACACTTAGGTTATAGATTCTGAAACAACTAATCATGTTTGTGTTTCTCTGCAGGGGTTCAAAGAAACGAGAAGTCTGTTGCATGAAGACTTCATGCTTCGGATGGGCGATGGATCTTTGGTGTTGACTAAAGTAGTGGGAGAAGTCTATCTTTATTTTGATAAGTATAGGATTTTAGTTATGCGAGAATGTTTCTATGTTCCTAGACATAAAAGGAATTTAATATTTGTAGCTTGTTTATTTAAAGACTCTTATTTAGTTTCTTTTAATAATAAAGTGGTGATTCGTAAAAACAAATCTTTTATCTATGATGGGTAGATGCAAAATAATCTATATTTTATTTAATCCAAAGATGGACTTACTCTTTAACACTAAGGGTAATAATAATACCTCTAAAAGACTTAAGACTTCTCATTCTAATAAGACGTATATTTGGCATCATAGACTTCTCACTCTAACAAGACCTATCTTTGGAATTTGTGATTAGGTCATGTTAGCCTAAATAGGATTCAAAGGTTGGTAAAGGATAGACTTTAAGTCACTTAAAGGTAGGATCTATACCACAATGTGAATCTTGTTTGGAGGGCAAAATAACCAAAAGACTATTCGTGTCAATAGGCAATAGGGCAGAAGGGTTCTAGAACTTGTGCATAGTGATGTTTGTGGTCCCATGAACATCTGGGCATGAGGAGGATATGAGTACTTCGTCATTTTTATTGATGATTACTCAAGGTTTGGGTATGTCTACCTAATACATTATAAAAGTGAAACTATTGACAAGTTCAGGGAGTTTTGGGCTAAAGCAGACAAGCAATTAGGTAAACCCATAAAGGTATTTCAATCTGATTGAGGTAATGAATACCTCTACGATGAGTTCTTGGAACACTTATTAGAAAATGAGATTTTATCCCATTTGACTGTGCCTCCATAATAGAATTGCGTAGCTGAGACAAGGAATAGGGCATTGTTGAACAAGATTAGGTCCATGCTAAGTTATTCATCAATACCTTTATCCTTTTGGGGATATGCACTATAAACCGCATGTTATCTTTTGAACAATGTGCCTTAAAAATTAGTTCCTAAAACTCCTCATGAGTTGTGGATGGGGAAGAAGACATCCTTAAGCAGAATTCACATATGAGGATGTCCGGCTCATGTCTTATATAAAGAAGCAAATAAGTTGAAAGCATGTTTGAAAGTTTGTGTGTTTGTAGGATATCCAAAAGGGACTAAAGAGGGTTATTTCTATAACCCAAAGGAAAATAAAGTCATGGTTTCAACAAATGCAACTTTCCTTGAGGAAAGTTATAGAAATAACTTTAAGCCTCGAAGTAAAGTGGTACTCGAGGAATTGACGAGTGATTCAATCATTTTGAGGGTTCTGGTAGAAACTAATCCAATCAATGTAGAAAAACTAACTGAACAACAACCTAAGGGGCTTCGACGTAATGGGAGGATCGAGCATCAACACAAGAGATATATGTTCAATGATGAGGCCTTTTTGGTTGAACCAGATAAATATAACAGGGATCCTTATACTTACGAAAAGGCTATGAGGTTGTTGATTTAAATCTCTAAACAGAAGCCATGAACACTAAGATAAAGTCTATGGAGACCAATTGGGTCTTGAAACTTGTGGCTCTTCCTAAAGAGGTAAAACCCATAGGGTGTAAGTGGATCTATACAAGAAAGAGAGGAGCAGATGGAAAGGTTGGAACCAATAAGGCTAGACTAGTAGCTAAGGAATACACACAAAAGGAAGAAATCGATTATGAGGAAACCTTTTTGCCTATAGCCATGTTTAAGTCCATTCACATTCTCTTGTCCATAGCTGCTGCTCTCGATTACAAGATTTGACAGATGGATATTAAGACGGCCTTATTGAATGGCTATCTTGATGAGTCTATATTTATGGTACAACCATATGGGTTCAAGGCTAAAGGTCAGGAGGGTAAGGTTTGTAAGTTACTAAAGTCAATTTATAGACTTAAGCAAGCTTCCAGTTCTTAGAACATATGATTTGATCAGGTGATCAAGACTTATGGGTTTGAACAAAATGTGGATGAACTATATGTTTACAAACACATTAAGGATGGAAAGGTGGTTTTTTTACTACTCTATGTAGATGACATTCTGCCAATTGGCAACGACGTTGGGGCATTGTCATCGGTCAAATTATGGTTAACCATGTAGTTTGATATGAAAGACTTAGTTGAAGCTAATTATGTTCTTGATATCTAGATCTTTTGGGATAGGAAGAATAGAATGATAGCTTTCTCCTAAGCATGCTACATAGATAAAATTCTCAAGAGGTTTACAATGCAAGATTCCAAGAAAGGTGGGCAACCATCTAGGTTTGGAATTACTCTTTCTAAGAAAGACTTACCAAAGTCTGAGGAAGAAAGAGAATACATGAAGAAGGTGCCTTGCACACGACTGGATATTAGTTATGTGGTTAGGATAGTAAGTCAATTTCATTCGAATCTAGGACCAAACCAGTGGGTTGCGGTCGAGCATATTTTCAAGTACCTAAGAATGACTTAAAGGTATATATGTGTATATTTGGGAAAGGATTTAACACCTCTAGATATAATAATTTAGATTTCCACTCCTATCCAAATTCGAGGAGATTGACATTTGGTTTTGTGTTTACTTTGGGTGATGGTGTCATTGTTTGGAGAAGTGTCAAGCAAGATTGCACTTTGGATTCAACGATGGGAGCCGAATATGTGGCAGCTAGTGATGCTTCAAAAGAAGTAGTATGGCTCTGTAAGTTCCTTGGAGATCTTAAGGTAGTTCTTGGTATGGATAAAATGGTATCACTGCATTGTGATAACACTACAATGATAGCTAATGCTAAGGAACCAAGATTTCAGAAGAAGAGTAAGCATATTCATCGGAAGTATCATGTGGTAAAGGACTTTGTTGAGGGCAGGCATTTTGCTGTATGCAAAATCGCATATGAGGATAATTTAGCTGATCCATTTATGAAAACACTAACTACGAGGGTTTTTGAGAGGCATGTAGAAGCTATGGGGATGCGTGATATGTCATATTTACTTACTTAGTGCAAGTGGGAAATTGTTAGACATGTATGCCCTAAGGAGTAAAATATTGTAATATGTTTTCGGAGACTTTTTATTAATAAAGAATTTATTTATTACTCATACACAAAATGTTGCCCTCTGAGACTATCGATCTAAACCTTTAGTAATCAGGTATATGATGGATAGATTATGCAAAAGACATGATTCTAACGTTGATGGTCTAAAACATAAGATCCGCAATCAAGGGAATAAAGTTGGGCGCTTTATTCATACTAAGATTATTATGTTGTCTACATCCCTAATAGAAGATGGTTTGTCTTGGCCATCGAGTTAGGCTCCACGAGCAAAAACATTGGTACATTGTCATAGATGATGATGTTCTTGATTGGGACATAAAGTGAAATTGATTTAGATTAATAATTCCATCTATGTAAATCAATTCACTTTAGACAATCATATGTAATGTATCTTAATCCTAAAATGACTAATGGGCTTGTTATCTTGTCTTATGTCTTTTGATGTACAAAAGGGTGACATCTAAACTTTGTGATGGTGAGCATAACGATATGTTGGAGACAAGACACTATAATAGCATAGACCTGCTATTCATAGATATGGAATCTATAGCTCCATTGGTGGCGTCAATGATATTCTCTTATATGTGTTATCCTGTAATTGGAAAACTGAAGCGCTCAACCATTTGGATGCATAGGTGTAACCAAATAGTATATTGTTCTTGGATGGTAAGTTTTCTAATAGTGAGATAATGGAATGTAAGATAAAAATAATCGGGAAGATAAGATAGAATTAATTTTGAGCCGATTATGAATATCCTATGGGGATACGGTGCATTATGATATGTCATGGACACATAGCTAATTTGGGCTTTGTAATTTTATATAGTTTGAGAGTATAGCTCGAAGCTTTTAGTGGAGTAGTGTTAGAATTGATAATTATAAAATGTATATCTAGGATATTATATTTTATAATTATCGGTGCTTGAACTATATAGGTCCATCAGGTCCCCTTTGCTAGCTCATAATAAATCTTGTAACAATACGATGTGCTTTTCTAATAAATTAGTGACTTATGTTAAATTATTAGATTAGCTGAAATTTGATAGAATTAGATAATTCATGTCTATTTATCGGTTAAATTAATTTTGTAAATTAATTCAAGATAAACTTGTTGAATTATCGTGAATATTTATTTTCTTTGAGATTATCTAGATATGACTGTTTTAATTAGATAACTTCTCTGTTGGGTTATTTAAATTAAAACCAAGGGTCTATCCAAAGAATCTCAGGTGGGAAATAAAAGATTCTCAAGGATCACATTATCCTAAGTTCGACAAGTTGATTGGTTAGTTCGACCTGCCAATGGAGCAAGTTCGGCAGGCCGATCTATTAGTTCGGCTTGCCAATCTAACGATAATCTGATCACGCGTTTTTTATGCAATTTTATTAGTAGTTGATCCATATTCAAATTTTTGAGGCCTTATCTGATAATGACTAACCTTGGGTCTGACCTCTATAAATAGAGAGTGAGTTTTCTCAATTTTTTAGATCAGTTGAGAAGTTAAGAGTGAATACTATAGTGTTAGATACTCTAGAACTCTCTGAGAGCTAATGTCCACAATCATTAGGCTTGGCTCTAGGTCTTCTCAATTGGTTGGAAGGAGAGTCACCGGTGGAAGAGCTGCATGACATATGCCGATCGTGGATAAAAAATAGTAAAGAAGACCAGTTAGTTAAGGCTCTTTTGGAACATTCTTCTCTTCACAGATTGTAGGAGTTCTTCAACGTACAAAGCTAGTAAGATCTTATTAATTTATGTATACAGCATATCAAACATGTGTTTTGAAAAATACTTTGATTTAAAATTTTTAAAATTCTATTGTGTACTCATTTTTCCAACATGCATGGGGCGTGGCCCGGGCCCAGAAGCGGGGGGCCCATGCTAGGCTACGCATGTAGCACTGGTATGAGGGGCTCTTAGGTAGTAGACTTTTTTCACCATTTCTCATATGTTTCAACTCCGATTCTTGATCCTCGACTTCTATTGGACTCCTAATTGAATTCTTGATATTAAAATACCTAAAAACACAAAATACAAAAGAAAAACAAAAGATTACTAAAAAACTTAGATAGTAATACAAGGAAAAATGATGCAAAAATACAACAAAATATACATTTATCAAATTCCTATACACTTAAATTGTGCTATTCCTTGAGTGAAACTCAAACAAAAGATACGAAACATTAATCTTCAAACCTTTAACATCAGAGAACACTGAGAGATATGACCTTCAAATCAAATAAGTATTGAACTGAATCTACATTTATTACAAAAGTATATATATCCTATGATAACCACACTCTGTGTGTGTGTATTAGCCATTGTAAACGTTATCTCTTTGTGCCTGATATGAACAAGTAAACACTTAACAACTTCACAAAATAAAAATTAAAATCAAACACAAAATAAAATGAAGGTTTCAGACATCATAAGCATTCCCTTTTGTACAAATCTCCACTATGCTAAAGGTACCATGTGAAATCGAAAGACTTTGAACACAGGTTGTAATGGGGCCAAGGGGTAGTGGCTCAAGAAAGAAGGGCATAGGCAATGCAATAGTCCTAAAGACTTCATGGAATTAGGAACATCTTGGAAATCAAAAAATTCCCGAGACACTCAAAACCTAAAGAAGTAATTAAAAAGGCCAAGTCTAATGGTGTTGGGCCTCAGCTACATTCAGAACCGACCTTGCACAAACCAAAATTATGAATTGAATAGCTCACAATAATTTATTTTATGTTTTTGTTTGTATTTTTATATTTTTTTATATTATTTTATTTTTTTCTTATTTAATTTTGTGAGCCATTCTTACAAAATTTCTCTTTCTTTGCTCTCGATATGTACTCTCCCCCACACTTATTCTTTATCCCTAACCCGATTCTTTACAAAATTCCCCTACACTTGAAATGCATCTTTAAAGTTCCAATCTATCTTTAAAACAAGGGTAACGATGTAAGCACAATTAGGCTTGATAAGAAAATATGATTAGCCAAATGAATAGGTTTATATGAAGGCTCAAACAGCTACTAAGGTGGATATTCTCTTTGAAACATCTGTCGAGGCTCTAGTTGATTTGGTTTTGGTGCTAGGAAAATCCTACTACCTTATGATTTAAAATGATGCTCAATCAACCATTCACTTCGAGAGATCTTCGGTAGAGTTCTAATGCAAAACACCTACTTTTAAAACCACATTTATACAAGAAAAAGATCAAAGAAAATCTACTTATCCAACCATGCTTATATCTGTACCAAATAACATGATTATTGTGCAATAAAATTTAAGTACAATCATCATAAAAACATATGAACCAAGGAATAACATAAGATTCAAAAAAATACTCATCATCAATGAAAATCATAACAATAATGTTCAGTCTCATCAATGTGGCTAGAAGATATCTTAAGACTCAAAAATTTAAAACAAAAACAAAAATCGAAAAATTTGTATGGTTTTTATGTTTTATGCTTTTTTTAATGCAAATGTATGCAAAAATGTAAACTTAAAGAATTTCAATGTAACCTACCTATCATTGAATGCGTTTTGAGAGGGTGTGGATAACCATGTCCTTTGTAAAGCAACCATTCAATGTTGCCATCTTGATAATTAATTCTTGAGATTTAGAGCAATGAACAAATTAATAATATACACAAAATATATAAACACACAAAATTTTTGAACACACAAAAATTAAGCAAGCTTTCCCCCCAAATCTTACATTATCCTCAATGCAAGACTAAGTATGGAAGATTAAAACCAACAAATTGCAAACAAAATAATAAAAAGCAATAATTAAAATAGAGTGGAGGGTAAGAAGAATCAAATCTATCATGAAGTAATCTTTTTTTCATTTGGTTGCCTCCAAATTAGCACTTAGTTTAGTGTCCTCAGCCGGACGTAGATAAGCATTCATCAAAGAGTCGTTTCAACCAATAAAATGTGTCATAGAATAATACATATGGGTGTTCATTTTTTATGCCCTCAAGCTTGGCAAAATGTGGAACATTTTGCCACGATGCACCAACTTGGCATCTTTAAAAGATGTGCTTGGGGGAAGAACTTCAGTTTTAGCACAAGCTCAAACATGGCGTAATATGGTAATGGTGGTACCAATGGGAGGTGAGTTTCTGCTAGTGACGTATGTGTCATTGCCACTGATGAACTCACGTCGATGGTTACATAGGCTTCTTCATCCTCCAACAGGTCTTGTGACTTGATTTCATGATAAGACTCCTTGAATGATAACCTTTCAAATTGTTATTGATTTTCAAAACCATACTTATAATTTGATCATCATAGAATTCATAGCTTTGGATAGTCATCTCGTGATTTTGAAGATATGAATCGGTTGCAATCTCTTGAGCGATAGAAGTGTTGAGTTAAAACAACATCAAGGGCTTCTAGACTTTTATCCTAAGGCTTAAATTCCCATGATGCTTCCTTATAACTCATCATACTCTCATAACCTAAGTTGTTTGAGTCGTCATCTTGATCTTTATGCCAAACAATATTTTCCGCCAGTTGATTCATACCTTTGTCCTCCAATTTTTTCATTATCCGCACCAAATGGCCCAAGTGATTTCCTAGGCCTTAAAGTCTTGCTTTAGTGCCTTGATGAAATTGCTTATTATTGACAGCCAAAGCATTCACAATGTCTTCTAGAGAATCACTTTCACGTTGTTGGACTACCAAGGCTCCTCTTAGTGCAGCCACCAAAGCTTGTAATTCATCAAACACACTAATATTATGAGGTTGAGTGTTAATCCATGGCTTAAGATTATAGTAATTGTCCTCCCAACCTTGGTTCGTCCTTGTACAATTGCAATTCTATCCATCAAACTCAGCCATGCCTTCCAACATGAAGTAGGCTTCATCCACATATTACTGGTAAAAAGAGATGGTACCATTACCTCTTTCAACTAAATGTCGTGTTATGGTAAGTAAGCTGTTGAGGAAGATTTGTTGCTGTCACTTGTTTGAGATCCCATGGTATGGAAATTGAATGAGTAGATTTTTGTATCTCTTCCACACACAATCGAACAATTTCGAGTCTCATTGGGCAAAATTTAAGAGGACTTGTTGATGTAACATCTTGAAGTACCTCATAAAACAAACACAAAAATAATTACAAAAACACAAAAGGAAACTTAATTAAAACTAACAAAAACAAAAACAAAAGCAAAAAACAACAAAAACAAAAAGAAAAATAAAAATAAAAACAACTAATTAATTAATTTGATGAATAGTTCCCCAACAATGATGCCAAAATTTTGACAGCGTCGCAAAGGACCCTTCAAAATATAAAACCTTGCTGAGTTGTGATATAATCGTTATTAAGTAAAGTGGTGAGTAGGAGTCATTTCTATTAAAGAACTGGTTCTAATTAATTAGCAATTAACACTAAAAGAAAATTAAAACTTAATTAAACAAATTAAAAAAATTGAGGTATTGGATTTTTTTACTAAATTAATAATTAAAACATAAATAAATAAATGAAGTGTTACAAAACAGTTATAATTAAAACTGGTTATACAATCATTCACTACCTGTAAACATTAATTATGTAGATAATCATATAATTATTTCTAAATTTTCTATTAAACTAACAACCATAGATAATGATAAGCTCTATTATCCCAATCCTTTCTTATAGTATAAATTTGATAAGATAAGCACTCTATTAAAACCTTTTCCATCAAATAACCTAGGAGAAAGCTCGCTAAGTTCAATATGACAGAAGCATTATGCTAAAAAATATAGGTTGATCTAGGCAACAAACATGTAAACGCTAGGTTCATTCAATTGATGTTATATTCCACATCATAATCACAGAAAAACTTTGCCACAACTGTGTGTCATAATTTGCTACTAATGATTGAAAATTCAAGACAATTATAGATCAAGACTTTTAACCTAGCAATAGGCAATTTTCAAGTCATAATTAGTTGTAAACATAAATATAATAAGAAAATCATCATAAACATTAATTATACCAAAACACAAACAATTTCAAGTAGGAGAACTGGAAATAATTCATACAATTTCTACATAATCAAATTTAAGGTTTAAAAATCACCCATAACCAAAAGACAAACTAAAATAACATAATTACAAAGGAAAAGAGAGAAAGAGTCAAAGAAGAATAGATTTAGCATCAAAATGCCGCCGCCTCCACTGGAGCTCTCTCCCATGGTTTCTTCATCCATGTCCTCTTTACTCTGCTCCAAAAACCTCAAAAATTTAGTCCAAATAGTCACTTATAATATGTAATGAGACTTAAATAGCCTATGTTTTATATATAGTAAAATATAGTGATTTTGGTCGAAAATGCGTAAAAAACACGTTGGAGGCATGGCCTGTACAAATTTTGGCGTGGCTATGCAAAGGGGACTGCCAACAGCCAGGGTAGCCACGTGGGGCACACAACTACGAGCGCTAGCGCACAGCAGCCTCGGCTATAGCATGGGCGCCTAAACTTGTTGCACGCGCTGGCTGCACCTACTGCACATGTTGGTGGCCTGCTTGGGCCTAGGCATGCGTGGGGCATGACCTAGGGCCTTAGGAGGCCTGTTGGGCGACGCTAGCACGCAGTGCTCTCGGGTAGCAGACCGTTTTTGTCATTTTTCATCCATTTCAATTCCAATTCGACTTTCGTTGGACTCCGAATTAAATTCTTGATATTTTGAACTTTAAAAATTTTCATTTTTCATCTCCTTTTTATTCTTTAATATTAAAATACCTGTAATGACAAAAGATAAATAAAAATATAAGATTACTTAAGAACTTAGACAATAAATGCAAGGAAAAATGATGTAAAAATATAACAAAATATCCACTTATCAATTCTTGACTCTGGTTGCACAAACCATGTATGCCCCTATAAGGTCTGGCTTGTTGGTTATTAAAAGTAAAATGAAAGAAAAGTGTTTATGGGAAATAACCAGTCTTGCTTTGTGGTTGTGGTTGGTATTGGATCTATCGCTATGATGAATGATGGAACCTCACACATACTCAGGGATATGAGGCATATACTAGAGTTATGAAGGAACCTAATTTCCCTTGAAGCTCTTGGTGATAATGGTACTTCTATAGAGCTGAAGGTATCTAAAGGCTCTTTGTTTGTTTTGAATGGTCTTAGGCAAGATGGACTATATGTTCAACAAGATCACACTATGACAGGGACTGGTGTTTTTGTGGGAAAAGAAAAGATGAATCTAGCATAAAGGACTTGCTCGTGCTAGTGAGAGGGGTTTGCAAGAGTTGAGCAGACAAGGGCTGTTTGGAAAGGATAAGAATATTCATCTGGAATTATGTGAGCATTGCGTTCTTGACAAACAACACAGACTGAGTTTCTCTCCATCAACTTACAGAGCTAAGGAGCCTATAGACTACGTACATGCTGATCTTTAGGGCCCTAAAAGGGTTCCTACACACGAGGCCACAGATTTTTTTTGTCCGTTGTTGACAACTGCTTACGAAATGTATGGGTCTTCCTTTTAAATTAAAAGAAACTTGCTTTGAAAAATTTAAGCAACAGAGCTCTAGTGGAAAACTAACTTAGTAAGAGACTAAATGCCAGTAGTATTGACAAAGGAATGGAGTTTTGTCATGAGTTATTTATAAACCATTGTGCTGAAAATGGAATCTTGAGGCATAAAATTGTTAAGAAATTGCTCTAACAAAATGGCTTGGTTGAAAGAATGAAAAGGACCTTTATGGAAACGATTAGGTATATGCTATTTGAGGTTAGATCTCTAAACAGTTTTGGGGTGAAGCCGTTAGTACTACATGCTATCTTATTAATAGATGTCCCTGTAAGTCCATTGGTCTAAAACCCCCAAGAATGTTGGACCAGAAAACCACCAAACTTAAGCCACCTTAGAGTCTTTGGTTGTACAGCTTACGCACACCAAAGAGAGGGGAAACTAGATCCTAGAATGTTAAAATGCATTTTTCAAAGATATCCAGAGGGTATAAAAGGGTATAGGTTATATTACAAGCATGGTCCTCATTTTAAGATTATAATAATTAGGGATGTAATCTTCAATGAATGTGATTTTCCTTGAAAAAGAAAGAGAATATCGAAACGTCTAAACATATGATGCAGGTACAAGGGATGGAACAACCTAAGAGTTGCAGTTGAAGGGGCAGAAAAACATCTAACGGACTGTGATCCTCAACAATAGTGAGGAAATGATCAGACAAAAATCCAAACAAGTGAAATTGATGAAAAAGAAGGTCTAGTTGAGCAGACAAGTCAACATCAGACTCACATAGAGACAGATGTGACAGATGTGGTTCCCACTGAGATAGGAAATTTAGATAGATACAGACTCTCAAGGGACAGACAAAAAAGGGTCATAAGACCACCAAACAGATACAATGGGGGAAACCTTATAGCTTTTGTTATGAGTACAACTGAAGATCTGAATGACACTAAAACAAATTACTATAAAGATGCAGTAAGGAGCCCTCAAGGTAGGGAATGGCCGCTGGAAAAAATTCAATCTTTACAAAGAACAAAACCTGGTACTTGTTAAGAGACCAATGAAACAAAAGCCGGTTGATTACAAATGGATTTTTAAAATTAAAGAAGGGCTATCACCAACCGAACCTAAAAGGTTCAAGGCAAGGTCAACTGGTATAAGGAAGAGTCACAATAGCGAAGACCAATCCATCTCAATTTAATGTACAAAAGACATTGCCTTGGGCATTCAACCCAAAAAGATAGAAAGACTGCTCGCTAAAGGAAGAAAGATCTCTAATCTAGTGGATGCTTGAAAGTGAGGTAAGCCGATCCCATGAGAAGGGCTAGTTGCGAAAGGCTTTACACAGGTAGAAGGTATAGACTATGCATAGGTCTTTTCATCTGTTATATAATATATGACAATAAGAACAGTTTTGGCACTAGTTACTCAAGAAGATTTGGAATTGGAACAAATAGACATGAAGACAGCTATCTTGCTTGGAGATTTGAAGGAAACAATTTATTGTGCAGACTTCTGGTTTTAAAGATAGATAAAAATGACATGATTTGTCTGGTAAAGAAATCTATTTATGGTTTAAAACAATAACCTCGTTAGTCGTATGAGAGATTTGATCAACATGTAGCCACCACTGGTTTTAAGAAAAGTGAATTAGATCCCTGCTTATATTATTAGGGATAAAAGAACTGATAAGGCGGTGTATCTTCTACTTTATGTGGATGATATTTTGATTACTTGTAAGAATTTAAGAATTATATATTAATCAGGTGAAGAAGATACTAAGCTTAGAATTCGACATGAAGGACTTGGGGAAAGAGACAGAAACAAGAATCAGTCATGCATGGCACAAGAGGAGTACCTAAAGAAAGTAGTGGACAAGTTCTCAATTGGTAAGGCTAAAGGCGTTAGAGTACCACTTGCAGGCCATTCTAAACTTTCTACGAAACAGTATCCAACCAAAAAAAAAAAAAAAGATGGCTAAAAAAGTTCCTTACTCTAGTGTAGTTGGCTCACTCATGTATGCAATGATATACACTACGCCTGATCTAGCATATGCTGTAAGTGTACTTAACAAGTATATGTCAAACTCTAGATAGCAAAACTAGTTAGCAATAAAATGGTTGTTAAAATATATTAACAGTACTATGAGTTATGGACTAATTTACAAAGTTAATACTAACCAATTGTGTGTAGAAGTTTTTGTAGACTCTGACTTTGAAGGTAACAGAGATAAAATGTGGTCTACCTCAGCTTACATGATGACCTTTAAAGGTAACTACATCAGCAGGAAGGCACAACTTCAGCCTGTGGTGGCATTATCTAACACTAAGGCTGAATATATGGCAGGTGTAGAAGATTTCAAGATAGCAATTTGGCTTCAAAGAGTCCTAAGAGAACTCGGAGTCCTCAAGGGAGTTGCAACCATTTATACTGATGACCAGTCAACCATACATTTATATAGGAATCTGGTTTATCATGAGAAGACCAAGCACATTGATGTAAGGCTTCATTTCATCAGAGAGATAGTTGAAGAAGGAGTCATCGAGCTGGAGACGGTAGACACTGAAGAAAATCCTTCAGACATGGCTCCTAAAGTTTTTACTGTTAGCAAGCTCCAAAAATGTTTTGACTTGCTTAGCATTGGCAAAACGTGAGCTAGAAGGTTAGAACCATGACCCCCACAAGAATGGCGTTTTTATTTCAAGTATCATTTATTATAATTAAGGTGGAGTTTGTAAGGGTAGTTCCACTAAAACGACACCGAGCGGAAGAGAGATTGCATCCTTGGAGAGGGAAGTTACATGTTGTTTCAGTAGGAAGCATTAAGCGCTTAAGTCCAGCTCAGCTTTAGTTATCCTGTGAGAAGTCTACACGTGGCAGTTCTGATTATTTACTGCCTCATTAGCAATTCCTAGTCATTATATACGTTTAGGGATAATTTCTAAGAAAATGTTTTTATGGCTATTAAGATTCACATGTTCTTGAGTGAGAAACAGGAACTAAATTGTAGAGAGAGAAGTTGTTGTAAAGAGCGTTTGATAACTGAGAAAATCTGGGTATGTTAAGGCTTTTTTTCCTACTGATAATTTTTTGGTATAGACATTAGGGTTCTCTCTGAGTCTTTTGGTTTGTAATCTCTAAGTGCGGTGAGAATTAGGGGTGCAATTCTCAACACTATAATGGATTGAGCTTTCTTGGACGATAGCTTAACGAGGATGTATCTCTGTCCAAACTTCGGTAAAATTTTTTGTGTCGTTTCTTATTATTCTTGCTCTGAATTTGCATTCGTTTGGAATGATTTTAGCAGCTGAGTTCCAACATGTTTTTAATGGGATTTTTTCTTTTTGGTTTTATTTTGAACTTAAGAATTATAAATTATGTTTTTGGCATTGCCAGCCATGAACAAATAGACTATGGAGCAGTTGTAAGGCTCCTTGGGTAAAATTGAGATGGATGAATGTCCACGATTGGGCTGTGTCGCATGCCCATGCAGCTTTGGGTTGATTGATGAGTGCCTCATCTCTTATAAATCATTGCATGGATTAATCCATCCTTGACAAGGTGGGCTTGGTTCATAAAATAGAGATAGGGTACGTCTGAAGGGCGTGAAAGGACAAAAGGCCAATTCATCGCTCTTCGCAAAGAAGAATAAAAAATCCAGATATTATTTGGAGGAATTCGAGTGTAGAAGAAGAGACCCATATTGATATGGGTTTATCTTAATTTCTTTTTATTTCGTTTAATTTTGTATGTAATTAATTTGAGATTAAAAAATTAAAATAGACATTTCACGGCCTAAAAATCGATTTAGGACACCAATATGATATTTCGAAAAACGATAAGGTATTTTTTTAATAAATTCTAAACAACAAAGTACCAATTTCATGTTTTAGTAAAATACATGGTGTCGAAATGATAAAAATCTTACATTTTTTAATTACCCATACTATATGTTTACAAGGTCTAGAATTTTCTTTGAGTTATATATTATATAAAATCTTTGAGGCATGTTTTGAGAATCAAACTAAATTATTACTCATGTTTAGATCTTTGTCTTTTTGTTTTTGTTTTTGCTCAAAGACTTGCAAAATGGTAAGTTTTGGAACGTAATAACTCCACAAAAATAAAGTTATTGTGCACTTTTTATGCATTTTTTTATGGTGGTGATCTACATCCTTCGGTTTTCAGAGTCTATCATGGGAGGCACGAACCATTTATATAAAGAGCCCCTTAACTCCTATAGGGTTTATCTGATTAATCCGGAGCCAACTCATGGACAGATGCGAAAGCAGAGATTTTAGTTTAATTTAATTTAATTTATTTAATTTTAGTTTATTTTGAATCTATTTTAATTTTAGGTTTTTTTAGTTTAATTTTAGTTTATTTTATTTAGTTGTTATTAATTTCAATTTGTTTAGTTTCCCAATTTAGTTATTTGTGTAGGTTAATTAGGTGTAAGGGGCAACGCTTAAAAAGGAGTACAAGTTTCGAATTCAGAAGGTCCAAAAGCAAAAGCAACGTGCAAGGCCGCTCAGCACAAATTTCAGCTGTTTAAAAGCGCAAATCGCGCGCCCGTATATTGGATGCTGACAGGAGCGTTTATGAAAAAGCACGTGGGCCTGTTTGCATTAACACTCCAGAGAAGACTGGTCCAGTGTAGCGCCCTCCATCTTCTCTTTCGTGCATCCCTCATCTCCACCCGTCCAACGTCCACGTGGCCGCGTTGTGCCTTAAATTTGCTCCAGCTGGTCTGGTGGTGACACATGTGCTCTTTCCTCAAATGCATTAGCTTAGGATTATTACTCTTTTGGCTTTGCGTGAATCAATGAAGAATAAAGATTTAAAGGAAAAAAAAAAAAAGCCAGTCGGCGCCAAGTTGGGGCTGTGAGCGCCCGAACATGATTTTGGAAAGTTTTTCTGACCCCAAAGTTTACTCATATGTTTCACTTTGCTCAAACGTCATAAATAGGACACTTTTATGCTATTTAAGAGGACCTAATCCCCCAAACAAAAGAGCCAGGGAGAAATACTTTGACAAATCTTATTTTTATTTTTTGTTTAGAATTTTGCTTTCAATAAACTCAAGAGAGAAGACAACTTGAAAATTAATAAGAGAAAATTGAAAATTGAAAAGACAAGCTTGGAGAATTGTGACACCTCTGCATCAGTTTTTCTTTCCAATTTTCTTATCTTTTTATTTTTACGAACTGAGATGTTGGAACTCTTGATTTGTGTTTATTTACTGCTATTTATGAATTGATTTTCTTTTGCTAGGGCTTTGATGTTACCAATTTTATTTAATTTCATTTCGTTTGTTTTTGCTTTGAAAGATTTTGTTTTATCTTAAAGTTTGTTATTCATAATTGTTGTTAATTTTATCTTTCTTGATGCTTTTAATCGATTGATTACCAATTGATTGTTTTAAAAACCTAGACTGAAAGCCTAGAAGGAGATATTTTCGAATAACTTCTTGTAAAATTAACCATAAGTGGATGCAACATCGAGCAATAATAGTGACTTGCATGAACAACTAAGAGAACCATAGATCTTAATGAGTTTTTAGGGTGGTAGACTTTACATCAAGCAATAGTGGGTTTACATGTTAGAGATATTTTTAATATCATCCCTAAAAAGAGTATTAAATAATTTATGGTTTCTTGTTCTAACACATGATTAATAGGCGATGTTAGGAAAATAAATTAAATTGGATTAGTTTTGATGAAATCATATGCCTTAGTCTTTTATTTATTTAAGTGTTTCCTTTTATATTTTCTTTTATTATTTTTTTCTATTTTATTTTCGATTGTTTAAATAATTTAAGAATTAACTAATTTCGGCTCTTAACTATTGAACACAATTCTCATGAGAGTGATACTCTTTTATCACTTTATCACTTGTTGCGATTCGTGCACTTATGAAAAATCATATCAAATTTTGGCACTGTTGCCGAGGATTGTTAGTTTAACTTGGTTAATATCAATACTAATTTGCACTAGGTTTAATTGAACTTTATTTTTTGTTTTCTTTTATTTTCTATTTTGAGTTTTTTGTTTTGTAGGTAAAAAAGAAAAAAAATGATGAGTGAGTTAGAAATGGATCTAGCCATCACCACCTTCGCCCACCATGACATGGAACCGTTTCATCAAGCTTGGAGGAGATATAATGAGTAGTTTGATAGGTTTCCTCAACATGGTTTGCCAAAGTGGCTTCAACTTCAAGTTTTCATTTACGAATTGAGATGTTGGAACTTTTGATTTGTGTTTATTTTTTCTTATTTATGAATTGATTCTCTTTTACTAGGGCTTTGATATTACCAATTTTTTTAATTTAATTTCGTTTATTTTTGCTTTCAAAGAATTTATTTTCTTTAAGAGTTTGTTATTCATGATTGTTGTTAATTTTACCAATCTTAGAGTTTTTAATTGCTTGATCACTAATTGATTGTTTTAAAGACTTAGATTGAAACTCCATAAGGAGATATTTAGGAACAACTTCTTGAAAAATTAACCATAAGTTGCATGTGACATCGAGCGATAGTAGTATGACATATGTGAACAACTAAGAGAACTATCATTACTATAAAATGTGGATTCCACAACGGTTATAAATCGTCGTTGAAAAATTTCACGACAGTTAAAAAACTGTCGTGGAAACTTTTATCGTGAAATAAGACCGAGTTTTCATGACGATTTTTTACCGTCGTGTAATAGAATAATTGGTGCTGTAGAATGGTGGGAGTGCTTATTTTCCATGACGGTTTTCATCAAAAATCATCGTGGAAGGAGGAGATTTCACGATGGTTTTTGATGAAAACCATCGTGGAAGGTAGCTTCCACGACGGCTTTTGATGAAAACCATCGTGGAACCTCCTTCTTCCACGATGGTTTTTTATGAAAACCGTCAAAAATAGTCGTGGAAGGAGGAGGTTCCACGACGGTTTTCATCAACAACCATCGTGGAAGGAGGAGCTTCCACGACGATTTTGACGGTTTTCATCAAAAACCATAGTGGAAGGAGGAGCTTCCACGATGGTTTTTGATGAAAACCGTCGTGGAACCTCCTTCTTCCACGACGATTTTTTGTGAAAACCGACGTGGAAGCTCCACCTTCCACGACGGTTTTTGATGAAAACCGTCATGGAACCTCCTCCTTCTACGACGGTTTTCACAAAAAACCATCGTGGAAATTTGGTATTTTTTGAAAAAAAAATTCTCCAATAATTTCTATTTCCACGGGATGGCCAGTCCCGTGTTATCCATTACATCAAGGCCCTAATTACATACAATAATTGCTGTATATTAAAAATTACATTTTATTTACAAGATCATTTTACATTTGGGCTATTTTGAGCACTTTGTTAATCTACTATGACATGTACCTATCTAAAAAGCACCAACCTATTTACAAATTGTACCCACTCTAATCTAACTTCATGTATATCCGTATGTATATAAAAATATTTTTTTCCTAAGGCTAGTATACCACTTGTAATTATATCCCACATGAAACGTAGAATAAAAAAACCACATTCTATGTTTCCTTGTTGTCTTGGACACTTACGTTTAGAATATAATGTTTCGTTCGGTCGGTTTGTGACACCGGTTCCCGCTTGAAGCTTTCAATCGTTAAGCGCCCTAATAATGTATCACGTTTAAGTAATAAATAAATTAATAGACGATACAATTATGTGAGACTACAAACAATTAATTTTATAAGACAATATTAATACTTACAATCTTGTGATTGATACGAAATCCTCACATGGTGGGTGTCCGAGGGGGTCAAACCAATATATTTGGTCCTGCCATGGCGAAATAAGTCCCAACATCTAATGTTCTCCAACGTTGTATGGCAGGAAGAATAATTTCTCCCTCAATGCTTCAGCTAATAGGTGGAGGAGTGATGTGGCACGCTCTCTATAATCACTCTATAGGTCTCTTGCAGCATTTGAAACAATGGCCGGAGATATGAAGCTGAAATTTTGCGCCATGCCTTGAAGTTCACAATATTTCGCCAATAAACTACAATAAAAAAAATATTACAGTGAATTATTTTAAAACACCTTACAACTCTACATATAAATTTAAAATACTGAAATAAGGCTTGAGTTATCACCTGAGGTATACGAGGATACAGTTTGCCCCGATTTCTTCAAAGTTGATGAAGTCGTAAACATCTTCATACCCCACATAGATAGGCAAATCATTGCCAGTGACATTTACTGGTATCGGGTACTGAATGGTCGACCCATCGTGCATGAAAGAATGTGTGTATAGAGCCAACTGCATAAATTCTTGAGGTACTGAAGCAAAGTTAAATGCAGGCAGTTGCTCATTAGCAACGGTTTGTCCTTGGCATTGTTGAACCTCAGGTTGTGATTCTCTTACTTTTAGAGAGCTTTTCTTTTTTTTTCGTTTCTTTCCGCTTAGATCTTGGGGAACATGGCTAGGTGCTCGACTCGTCTTTGTCAATGTGATGACTTCAACTAACCTCTTCGGCCATGCGACGAAGCTTCCTGTTGCTTCACCCACAGTTGTTGCTTCAAGTGTTGGAATAGGCAATTCAACTGTTCTAACTCTGATGGTAGTGATGCTAACATGCAAGTTCTCTTCCCCTAATAGTCGTCCATGAACCGTATCAGTTGGAAGGCTCTCCATCCACACCTTTCTAAGCGCAACAAGTGTACACCCACCATTAACTCTATCCTCAATGAAGAGCCTACATTGTTCGGGCCCTTGACGAGGAGGTGACAATTGGACTTCTAGAGCTTCTGCTACAGTATTGGCAGGGTTACAACTAACTTTGAAGCTATTGTGTTTTGAGATATTATCATCTGTCGACTTAGCACGTCCTTAGAAAATGAGCTCAGTCATAAGACTTCAGAGTTCTGCAATCTCCATCTGCATCTTCGACATTTGAGAATTTAATTTTGACGATCTTGGTTGGAGGTCGAAGTATTGAGACTGCTTCACATACTTTGATTGACCGAGAACACGTCCTGAATGTTTCAATTTTTCTAGTGCCCTCGTCAAAATGTCATCATTACCGATCGATTGGAAGCTCCCTTGACTTTGTTGCGTTGTGTATTCATCTTGTACAAGAACAACACAACCATGTTATTCAAGCAATCTTTCATCCACCCATAGTAAAATACAAATTAATTGTTTGTGTTCAGTAGACTTACAATCAAGTTAGAAATATCTGCTACTTTTGGATTTTTAAACTAGCCATCGGGACCTTGACGTGATTTTACCCACAACTCCTCCTGTGTTGGTTGCACACCTGTCTTTGCAAACTGTGTTACGCTATGTTAGTAACATAGTAATGAAACAATAATTGATATATGTAGTTTGAGTTAATTAGTAACGTATCATGGATTGCTCGAGCTCTCTATATCCCACTCGGCCAACCATAGAGCAATATTCATTTTCTGCTCTTATTTTTCTTGCATTTGATGATAGCAATTGGAAATCACTGGAACATCAATACCTCACAAAAGCTTCCCAATCTTCATCGTTTATGGAGGGGTAGTAGTGTGCTACCGTAGGAGGCTGTTTATATATATTTACATCCTCCTCTGAAATGGAAAGGTATGGTTGTACGAAGGTAACGTAGAGGTCGGACCTGAACCCCTTTGCTAATTCACCGCAAACCTTTAAAGCCCTTTTCCTATACTAATCCTTAACTGTGAAAGATTCGTATATCTCTCTCCAAATCACATCTTTTACTTTATCTAAATCCTCAAACCTCTAATCTTTTGTCCATATTGGAACGTGCTCTAGACTAAGGACTCCGATCCAACTGCTTAATTTATGACCGAGTGCGCCTTCCGGTTGGCCTTTCGAATCAAAAGTCACTTCAATTCTTAAACCTTTCTTTCTCATCCAATGAATTTTTTTAATTAATGTTGCCCTTCGCTCAAAGTCTACTTTTGGATCAAATTCGATTAGCCTTCGTGGCTTACTGCGATGGTTTCCCTTGCTATATTGCATTGCAGATGGAGTGCAGCCTTCGTACTCCCTTCTTGTACTGGTCACTATCGATTTCGCGAGATATTGTACCTATGCAACAGATTCAAAAACTAACATATACATACTAATATTAATCACAAACTACACATATTCACATCTTCACATACTAATATCATGAATTGCACAATTTCACATAATTTCACATGTTAGACATATTGACATATTCACCACGAATTGCACAATTAAAAACTTTCCATCTTCACGTATTTACAAGCTTATATATTGACATAATTTCACACAATCAAATCTTGACATATTCACAATTGCACAATTTCAACGACACTTTTCACATATTCATATAATTTCACTTATTACACATATTCAGAAGTTTACACATATTCACAATTACATATATAATTTCACAAATTGTATATATTCACATAATTTTACATGTTCGATATATTGACATATTCACTACAAATTGCACAATTACTTATCAGCTTCACATATGCACAATTTCATATATTGACATAATTCCACATAATAAAATATTGACATATTCACATTTGCACTAGATTACATGACGAGGGGGGTGGGTGGGGGG